>VYXH01004368.1:1047608-1060313 GCA_013397275.1 Burhinus bistriatus | reverse complement strand
AAAAAAAAAAAAAAGCCATTTTAAAGCCCAAATCACGCTATACCCAACTGAGGATGCTTGTAACTCATGAGTCAAGATACTCAGAGTCATGATGTTGTCTTTAAAATATACGAGAGGTTAAAAGCTGATTTTCAAGCTTTTCCCTGCAATCTCAAGGACAAGACTTTTATTGTTTGAGAAACAATAACTAATGCTGAGATTTTCAGATAGGCTGGTGACCGAGATTTTGGGTCTCTAGATAAAACCGCTGAAGACTCCGAGTCTTGATGAAGATTAACTCTCCTGAGGAGCTCAGGCTGCGGGGATGGTGACAGTGGTGCCACCGTCCGGCCCCCCGAAGGACCCTGCTCCCGCGGAGGCAGGGGCTGTGCTGGCGGGGGGCTCCTGCATCCCCAAAGCCCGTGGGCACCTGGGTCTGCCCAGAAACCGCTGGCTGGGCAGGGTAAAAGCCTTCTGCCACGACCACCCTGCAGACCTTTAGGGAGCCACCAACTACCCTGGCTTGAGTTTTTCCCATTCCTAGAATGCCATGGGTATTATTGTTATTTATATGCCCTCGGGGTGGCTTGGGTTTGGGGCAGGTTAGAAAATTAATATTGGGAAAACAGCACAGGCATTATCGCTTTTGCTATTTTCACTGCTCTAACAAAGATTGCTCCCTGATGCCGGCGGGTACCTTCCCTCCGTGCCCCCGATTCCCAGCGAACACGGCGAGCTCCAGCCCAGCCTAGCCTAAAGCATCCACCTGGGCGATAGCTTTCTTCCAGGCTGCCCCCAAGTGCACGTTACTCCTCCCCCGCCGCCTTGCTGGGCCCCATTTTCCTGCTTTTGGGCTCTATCTGTTACAGCAGCAGGACCCTCTTCTGCACAGCGCCAGGCTGCGGCGTGCTGCCGCAGGGCAGGTAACCCATGTCCAGGCTTCTCCGGCAAAGCCTCCTCGGTGCGCTCTGCCATCGCAGGGGGGGCCAAGCCCCGGCAGCCAGCCGTCCCCCAGCACCACCACCACCACTCACCCCCACCATGGAACCCCCCCACGGGACGCTGCCGGCCGGGGTGAATGCACGGGCACAGCTCCGGCAGTTTGCACCGGGACATGAAGGTTTCCTCCCGGAGCAAGCGGGGGGCTCGGTGGTGCAGGCTTTATGAGCAGGGGCTCGGACGGCCGTTGAAGCCGGACGCAACTGTTCTCCCACCGCTCTCCTGCGCCTCCGCGGCTGGAAGCAGCCCCTGTGCAAAGAGATTTATTCCTCCTCAGCCTCTCCCTGTAGCCGCCCAAGAGAGGAGCCTGGATGGGGATCACCGGGAATGGGCCTGGCCACGGAGCCTGCCCTCGTTAAGGCTTTTTTTNNNNCCGCCCTCGTTTAGGCTTTTTTTTTTTTTTTTTTTCCTACTGGAGCTACAGCCGTAATATAAAAGTCTGTTTATGGGACCCGGCTATTGTGTGGCCCCTGAGCTGCACTGCCCGTGAAATGTTTTACTGCTTTCCCATCCTTCCAGACAAGCCGCAGGGTCCGGCTCCCGGAGCCTTAACCCCGCGTTTCAGCCGACGGGGACGGGTGGTGTGACAGCCCCCAGAACCCACCGCCCCCAGGGCACAGGGGGTCCCGTGCGCCCACCGCTTTCTGCAGCCAGCCCCGGCACCCTCCGGCTTCTCAGGGATGCCGGACCTATTCCTCCGACCCGGCTTTTGGGATGGGGGGAGCAATGCGGGAGGCCTTAGGGCAGCGATGGAGAACTTTGCTGGTTTCATCACAGGCTTGTGCCGTTTTCTAGGTACACACCGGTCTGGTCTCTTTGACAGGCAAAAGCAATGAAGCAGCTTGGTTCTCATCTGCCTTAAGTCATATTGATACAATCAAATTGTACTTTTTAATTAAAAAAAACCTCACTGTACTTTTAAACGAGGAGTCCCTGCCCATCGCATGGCACATCCCACCCTCCTCCAGCAGCAGCACCCGCTGCTCACCCTGACACCAGGCTGCACTTCTGCCCGGAGCTTTGCAAACATCCTGCAAATCCCTGGCGATGCCCAACACCAAAAGGGACCCGGCCGCACTACGCGCCTGGCCACCTCAGGCGGCGGCAGGGATTCAGCCCCGGCTCTGCCTGACCCACGGGGACGCAGCCGCCCGGCCAGAAAGGCAAAGCGTCATTTTTGGGGGGTCACGCTGGACTTGGCCATGCTGCACCTATGGACATCATGGAAGCAGCTGGGTTCGTGACGGGACCATTTCACTCTCCCAAACGCAAGTCTGGGCAGAGCCAAAGGCAGCTCTGATTTTTGGGCTGCCACTCAAATTGTCCCTAAAGTGTTAATTTTGCTAAGTTACGGAGGTGCATAGTTTATATCCATTATAAACCTGTTTATGGGGACTGGACCCTCCCATTTTGCTGCTGTCATAAAGTTCTAATTACCCCCCATAAAACCGGGAAAAGCTCCTAACAGCGCACTGTACCCACCGAGCCCCACAATGCGCCCAACAGTAAAATATTACAACCGCTGGCACCGGGTCCGCAATCAGAACCAGCACATACCCCAGGGAACAACGCGTAGGACCCAGATATAAACCGAAGCACCTCTGGACCGAGGGTTTATTGACAGGCTCTTCTTTAAGAGAAAGTTAAAAGACTTAAATTGCCCTTCGGGTTTAGGAAGAATCTCAGGGGTGGTACCGAGTTATTTTTGTGTTTGTTATCTAGATCTATAGAGATATCTAAAAATATATATAAATAACGTACATTCATATAAATACATATATGTGTGCATGGATGCGTGATGGCTGTGCTATTTCTCTGATACTGCAGCCTAGGCACTGCTGGACCGATGGATGGAAGCCTCGACCACCTTTCGGTGCAGGACCCCCCGGGACGGGCTGGAGGCGATGCTGCGACCCCCGGCCGCGGGGACGGGGCTTTGCGGGGTCCGATGGGCGCCGGCCGGCCCTTTGTATGCAGGGCGGGAGGCGGGGGGGCGGGTGGTGCGTCACCTAATCTCATCAATGCACTGATTGTCTTCAGGGCTCTTGAAGATAAAAATGGCATAAGCCAGAGTCTACGGCATGGCACCGAGATAAAGCCCCGAGTGACCTTCAAATCAAACAGGGAACCAAGATCGCTGATAATACCCCATAGGAAGGGAAAAGTCCAGAGTCTGAGAGAAGCCTCCGAGATAGATAGGCTTTAAGTATTTACCTCCAAATAGTTAAAAACTATGGCTTGAGGCTTGACAGATGGGTCCCCAAGAAGAGGCCGGGAGGATGTTTGACTTTTACAGCTCTTATCCCTGCCCGGCCATCGTTACGCCCTTTCGCAAGACCCCATTGACGTCCCGAGGAGCAGGAGATCCCTCTTTGTCTGCGGGCACGGGAGCGATTTTGCAGCTGCCCCATGCCGCCAGCCCCATGGTTTCCTGCTGGGGGACGTCATGGGGGGGCCGGGGCCGGGCGGGGGTAGGACGCAGGCAGTGTCCCAGCACCGTCATTAAGCTGTTAAGGCATTGAGTGCTCCAGACGACGACGCACACGGTGCAAGGGCAGTTCAAATCCCAGCATGGCCAGCCCCGGATGGGGTCAGTCAGGCAGTGGGGCCGGCCCCGACAGCACTGCCCTGCACCCTGCCAAGGTTGCAGGTCCCCAAACGTCTCTCAGAGGAGGTTTAAGTGGCGATGGACCCAGCCATGTTTTGGGAGCTGCGAGCCTGCTGGACCCAGCTTGGCCCAAGTGACACCAAAGCAATCGTGGCTGAGCTCCATCCCTGCTCATTTGCCCCCAAACCAGCCCTAAAACCCCACGGTGGCCCTTGCCATTCCAGTCTCCTCCTCCTCAGCAAGGCCGATGGATGCGAGCGCCGGCCACCAACAAATTCCTGCGGCTGAGCCCTCCTGACCCCTCCGGAGGGGCCCTTTGCTGCCGCCGCAGCCATCACTCCTGCCCTGCTCAAAAGCCCCTCCGAATGGGCTGTCATCGGCCCTATAGCCGCGGTCGGCTCCTGCTGGCCACCGCTCCGACAGGAAAATAAAGGCTGGGGCTTAACGGCCCTCCAGCCCCCAGATAAATGCCCGCGGTTACAGTAATTGCCGTCCTCTAATAGAAGAAAACAAAGGCTCTTGCGGGGTGCCTGCATGCGCGCTGGCAGGACGGGGGCACATCAAAGGCAGCGGGGTTCGTTCAAAGCCCCAGCTTAATTGTCAATTAAGCATGCACAGGGGGGACAACGCCATGACAACGCGGGGCTGCATGCTGGTGGGGTATTGTAAAGCCCGCCGGCCGACACTGAAAACAGCTGATTTTGCTGACAATGTGCTTGTAGGGCACCTTGTAAGCAATCAGCCGGTGACAGGAGGGCAAACGTCCTCCCTGTCCCCGCCATTGTGCGGGGCATTCCTGGGGCAGGGTCACATTTTGGTCACCGCCGGCCGGCCCTACGGGGAGAGTGGTACCCAGGAGTGGGTCGGATGCTGCCTGTCCCTCCCACGGGTGGGAGCTGGGTCGGATGCTGCGCACCCACCCGGGGCTGGTGCATCCCCCGGTACCACTTTGGGGGCTGCCCTCGCTCGCTAACACCCAAGGACCGGCGTCCGGCCACAGACTGGCACCGTCCCCAGCTCTCGGCCTCCTCTCCCCAGGCACCTTGCCCTTCCCACAGGGACTCTCCGCCACATGGGTTTCTTTTAATTTGCCTTTGTAACGAGCTGGGTGTGTGTAACGAGCCAGGCAGGGTCATTTCCAAGAGGCGGCTGGTTTTAGCCTCCCCGGCCAGGCTGTGCCGGTGCGGTGGCCAAGGGGGGACGCGGGGCGGCTGGGGCACAGCCGGGGGCTGGCGTGTTGGCTGCAGAGGGCAGGGAGAGGGACAATGGGGATTGTTCTCCCGACAATGCCTCTCGCCCCACGCCGTGCCGCCCCCACCCACCCTGATTAGCCTCCCCGGGCACGCAGCCCCCTCCCTGGCCGCGTTATCTCCTGCTTAAATCCCCCAGGAGTTTTGAGTGGGTCTGCTCTCCCCGGTCGGCTCCTCACTATGAGCAACAGGGCCAGACCGTGGTGGGGAGAGGTGGAGGTTGGGGTGAGCCCCGCACATCCCGAGCAGCTTTCTTCATCCACCTCCTTCTGCTGCGGCACGGGGACGGTGCAGCACAACGCACCCAGCCCAGGCCAGCTCCGGCCCTGCAGCGAGGCCAGGACACGCTGCCATGTCTTCCTAGGGGCTTTGCAGCGTCTCCTGTGCACCTCTCTGCTCCAAAACCAGTGCTCACCAGCTGGCTGCATCCCGAGGCCCCAGCATCCATAGGTCAGGCGCAGAGCAGCCCGCCTCCCCAGCCTGCCAGGCACAGCCTCCCCTGCCCAGCCCAGCCCGCACGGGGACTCCGGTGAATTAAACCAACCAAGCAAATGCCGATTTATCCTCCGCAGGACGGAAATCCAGCCCCCACCACGTGGTTCACCCGGCCATAACACCGCAGTGACAGCGCTTGCTCCTCTCCGCACCACCATCACTCGTCGAGGCTGCAGCGGGGACCAGGGTGACCATCCTCCTCCCTCTTCAAGGCCACCCATGCATGGCCCCGAGGGCCCAGCACCCTCATCCCCCGCAGAAACGGGAGCCAGCGCTGCAATTGCTCCGACGCCACCGCCCGAGCACCCTCGGCGAGGGCTTACCTGGCATTTTGCTGGGAGGCGAGGCGCTGGGCTGGTTGTGGTGGGGGGAGCCGTGGGACAGCAGCAGGTTCATGCTGTGCGGGGGCTGGCCCGAGCTGTAGGCGTCCATGGCCAGCTTCTGGCGGAAAGCCTCCTCCTTCCGCCGGTTGGCGAACCAGTTGTAGACGCGGACCTCCGTCACCAGGTTGGAGCCGAGCCCGTGCGCCTTGGAGGGAGACACCCCTCGCTGCAGACACTCGGCCCTGCGCATGCAAGGGGACACGTTGGAACAAGGGTGCTGCTGGGGGGGGTGTCTCTGCCAGCACCGCTGGGCAGGGGCCCTCGGGAGGACAAGTGAATTTGGGGACATTTAAGCCCTTCCTAAAAGCCCACCTGCTCTTTCGAGCTATATCCATGCTGTAAAAGCCATTCCCCCTCCCTCCGACATTGCTGTAACCCTGCAGCATCCCCGCAGCATCCCCACGGCACCCCTGCCCCAGCATGGAGCTCGCTCAGCCCTGGACATCACCCACGTGGGGAAAACAAGGCAAAAAGAGGCCAGGCAGCTCAGCAAAGCCATGCCACGAGCCAGTGGCCAGAACTGCAAGGCGGGAGCCCGGCATTGCATGCAGTTTTTGGAAGAACAGCTGTGGGGCAGGCCAGGAGGCGGTGTGGTGCAGCCTTTACCTGTTGCATTCCTCCACCAGAGCCTCACGCTCCTCCTTGCTGGGGTTCTTTTGGCGGTCGTAGGCTTGATACAAGATTTGCTGGGAGGCCGGCCCCCACTTGAACCGATTGCGACGCATCTTCTTGCTGGGGGTTTCGGAGCAGGCGTCGTCGAGCTGGGCAGCCCCCTGGTTCTGCTGATTGAACTCTGGAAAGAGAAACAGCAGCTGATCCTGACTGCTTTTGTCTGTCATATTTCCACAACCCTGGACTGTCTGGTTGAACTCTGAAAGAGAAAGGAGCAGACGTGAGCTGGCCTATAGCCGCTGCTCGGAGTCACCGTCCCGCGCGGAGGTGGCCACCCCGTGTCCCCTCCCGCAGCACCCCAAGCCCACGGCCCCGGCACGCTTTGGAGCCAGCCGGGTGCTCCCTGCCACCCACCCCAGGGAAGGGGCCAGCCTCGCAGGCCAGTGCGGGAGTTATTACCATCCCTGCGGAGGGTGTTTAATGGGGAGGCATGCTCTGGGCATGCATATTCATGGCTTGGGTCTCTGCCGGTGTGCGCTTGTTTCGGGAGGATTTTTGCAAGCTAGGAGCCAGGCAGGACGACGGCAAAGCCCCCCGAGAGGCTGCCTCTCTCTGCTCGCCCAGAGCTCCCCTCCGGCTCCCGCTCCCCTCCCAGCCCGGTGGGACACTGGCCCCGCGCTGGGCAGGCACCGGGGGTGACCTTCCCTGGCAGCCCGCCTCAGACCCGGCGCTTGTCACCACGGCAGTAAAGGGAGATTAATGGGAGGGTTTTATTATTCTCAGTTTTGCAGGGGAATTCTCCCTCTTTTTATAATGGCTTTTCCCCCTGTGACGAGGGGGGAAACGCAGGGCAAGGCTGGAGCAGGCTCTGTTTGCTCTAACGTCTCAAGGTGTGTTTTCAAAGCAATGGTATTTGGTGCTAAAACCTTTTCTGCACTTCCCGTCCACTGGATATTGCATCCTTTAGGAGGAGGGAGGCAGAGTCCTTTTAAGTGGGGTGTCAGCGCCCCAACCTGCAGCTCGGCCAAAAACGGGGCTGCTTTGAGCGATATGGGACCAAGCCAGGGCAGAGGGCGGTGGGAGAGGTGCACAAAAGCAACAGCCTGCCAACCTGGTCAAAACCATCTGCATTTTAAATAGCACAGGCTGCCCGAGACCACGCTACAGACAGGAGCAATTTACAGTTTTTTTTCTTTTCTCTCTCTTTACTTTTATGCAAGTGGTTGCAAAAAATGAGCAGTCTTGAGAAACAGAGAGGAAAAGGGGGCAGAGGTGGGAAAGGCATCTCATAGTGTGTAATCATTAATTCCTTTCCCGGCTCTAACGAATATAAATACACAGAAACTCAGCTGCGTGGATGGGCTTGGGGGAACTCACACAGCGTTACTGTGACCAAGAAGGGCTCTCGCCCAATTTTCCTGTGCCTTAAATTCATTTTACTTGTAAAAATATTTGGGGGAATATGCCGGGCAGCCTGGGTCCAGGGGCAAAGCCAGGGAAGAGGGCAGGGGGCTGCTCCTCGCCTGGCTCCGGACACGCCGGTACCTGCAGGCAGGACCAGGACACGGGGACCCGCTCTCCCCTCCCAGCCCCGAAGGGTGAGCGCTGGTGCGGGTACTTACGCCGGAGGATCTCCCGCTGCTTGCGGACGTACCACGTGTAGAGGGCGGCTCTCTTCTGCGTCTTCATG
Organism: Burhinus bistriatus; assembly: GCA_013397275.1. NCBI lineage: Eukaryota > Metazoa > Chordata > Aves > Charadriiformes > Burhinidae > Burhinus > Burhinus bistriatus. The sequence goes on along the minus strand of VYXH01004368.1, from coordinate 1,052,297 downwards.
GGGGTGCCCTTGTTGAGGTGCTGGGAGAGGTGCGACTGGTTGAGGCCGGTGACATCCACCACCTCCCGCTGCGGGATGTTGTGCTGCTGCATGTACCCCTTGATCATCTTGGCCGCCCGCCACGGGTCCTCGCTGTAGGGAGGGAAACAAAGGGTTAACCTCTCCCAGTGGGGGAAAAGCACCCCAGTATTTGCTTCTTTCCGTGATGGAAACCCATTATTATTATTCTGAAACCTGTTGCAGAAGGGCGCAAGATCCCCTGAGCACACATCCTTCTCCCACTGCCATCCTGGCCCCCCAAAACAGCCCCATCCCGCCCCCAGGAGGGGAGCTGGTGCCACGGGGGCTCACAGGGTGCCACGGCCACCCCAGGGACGCCCACCAGGCTGTTCACCCAGGGAAGGAGAAGTAAAGAGGATCCCAGAGTCCTGATGGGGCACATCCAGGTCTTACTAATGCTGGCAAAGCACCTCCAGATCCTTCAAGGCGAAATCTATTCTATTCTATTCTAAATGCCACCCGTCCATTAACTGCTGCCGTTACGATGTCTGCTGCAATTTCTCCCTTTGAAGATACGCACACACAATGGGACACACAAACACGCTCATACGTATGGATACAGGAAGCCCATATGGATACTGCTCTGAAGAAAGAGAAACTTTTCATCTGGAGGTGCTGAGGATGCTTTTCCTGCCCTGCTCCTGGGTGCGGTACCCGCACTGTGCTCCGTGCCCCCGGGCTTGGAGCCGGCTGGCGAGGACCCCCACACGGCCACTGAACCCCAGCCGCCGCGCTTGCTGCTTTATCTTCTCCCTTCCAGTCCCGCAGCGATAATTATCTGAATATCTCAATATTCATTTAAAAGAGACCCTATTTCCACACTCTCGCAACAGCAAAGCACACACGCGGGCCATAGGCAGAAGGCTGAGAAGTGAAGGTCAAACCAGGCACGCAAGCCCAGGCACCTCCCCGAATGGAAAACCAAAACCAACCTCCCCTCCAGCAACTTTCAGTCATTCTTGAATATCTTTAAAAACACTTGAATTTGGCTCCTGCAAGATCCTGGTGTAAAATGAATCTTTCCTAAATCCGCGTTACTTTGGTGTCCTTGGGGTAGTTGACACCGATCTAGGGAATAAATAAAATTACAGCCAAAAATCAAAACGCCGTCTGCGTTCTTTATCTCTAACAAAAGCACAACGCGACAGCGGAGGAAGAGGCCAACACACCTTCGCTGGGTTCGAGACCCCTGGGTTTACCCTGCACTGCCGGAGGATGCTGGACTAAAAGGAAGTGCTTTAGCGCTGAAAAATCAGTGTGGAGCCCGAACCTGGTCACAGTCATGCACTCAAATAATGCGATACTCTAACGCTGCGCTTGGAATAACCGTCCGACCGCTTTCCCAATTCATTACTTATTTTGGATCCTTCAACTTGTCACAGGAAGAAAAAAAAAACAAACAAACAAACCACCAACAAGTAGATTTCTTACTTTTTGTCCTGAATGCAGCGTGAAAACAAAGCTGGTTGGATCCAAAGCAAAAGTACCCGACCAGGGCCAGCCCGCCAGCGGCGGCGGGGGCTTTGTCACACCCCGGGAAGGAGGACACGGAGCCTTCCTAGAGACATTGTCCCTGTGCCAAATCCTGCATCCTCCGGGCAGGGGATCCCCACCGTATAGATGGTGTCCTCTCTACGGCGATGGTCGCATGGCACCGCAGACCTGCGGAGCTGTATATACGCATGGGCACACGGACACGCTGACTCCGGTTTTCCCAACAGCCCGGACCCCCGACTGGGTTAAGCACGGCACAAACAGAAAACCTTGCTGCTGTCCCCAAAACGCATGGCACGGTGCAGCCGGGCCATGGGGTCAGCAGCTCCGCCGCAAGCGTGGGTGCCGACAGCGGCGGGGGCACGGCTCTGCCGGGTGCTTGCCGCCGGTCGGCACCAGGAGCCGGCAGGGGCGACCGCAGCACAGGGGGTTTTGGGGTTCTTAGGTCTTCGTGCCGCCCCAGGAGAAGGCGGGAGCCAACAAGAAGGATGTGAAGAAAACGTCCTTCCACCGCAGCTCTCCTCCGCACGCTCCTTCCCAGCGAAGCTGGGCGAAGCCCACCGGCCGCCGTGCCTCCTGCCGTGCCCAAGCCGAGGGGCTCGCACAGGCTTTTGTCACCAGCGGTTCGTATCACCTAACTGATCCTACTAATTACTGATTAATAATAAGTTAATGGAACAGAGCTCATTATAGTTTCTAATAGCATTTTGGTTCACAACTAAGCCAAGGGCACCATTTCCCCGGAGTTAAATCGTGAGCCGGTGCAACAGAGCACGCTTTTAAGAAGTCAAACAAGCAACTCGGGGGTTACAGACACGATTTCTGAATTTAAATAAAATTTGGCAGCCTTTTGGCTGGAAAAAATATCTGAGAATTAGGAAGTCCCTGAGTTTCCCTCCATTTTATTATTTTAAGAAAGGCTTCACCTTGATATTTCCAGCGCGTTTCACACTTGCACTTTCAAAACAATTATTCGGCTCTTAATTTCTGAGCAGTGATTTTTCTTTACAAATCAACTTGACCGTATTCAAAAGGGTTAAACAACCTGAAACCAAACCCAAACATTTTGTTTCATGTTAAACAAAATGTTTGGACTTGACCCAAAATGAAACGTTTGAGAGTTTGTTTGGCCTTTTTTTTTTTTTTTTCTTTTTTGGTTAACCTAAAAAGCCAGAGAGGAAAACCTTTTGATTCAACATAAGCCCATTTTTTTTGGTTCTGTCACCAAAACGAAAAAAAACATTAATTGTCCAATCTTCACCAGGACTTTACACGCAAAAAAAAAAAAACCCAACCACCCAACCCAGGAGTGCTTTGTAATACTGGAAAACCAGTTTATAGCCCTGGCTCCGCAGTCCTTCTGCACCGAAATCAAGGAAAGGTATTTTTTTCTTGCACAAAATTAACCCTGACGAAGGCCGGCCACCTACGCCGACCAAGAAAGAGGCATTTCCCACCCCAGCCTCACGCGCAGGCGGGGGGCAAAGCCTGTCCCTCTCCCCAGGGATTCCCGGACCCGCTCACCCCCTTTGTCAGCCTTAAAAACAGGTAAATACACTCCACATCCTCGGAGAAATATGCCAAGAATTTATACAGATGGATTATAAACCCGGCTCCCTACAGAAATGATCTATCTAATCTGCATCTCCCTGTGCACACAGGGAATCGGAGCAGGGAGGTGCGCTGCGCCCATCGCTCCCCACACCTTTTGGAGCGGCTTTGGGGCATCTCCGGCAGGATGGCATTCCTGTGGTCCCCAGGCCCATGGGATCTGGGTGCAAATAAATACATTATTTGCCCGAGAGGGGTCTGGGTGAGCCCCGGCAAGTGGGACGGGGCAGGGAGGGAGCCGTGGGGCGTCTCGCCCCGGAGCTGGGCTCGGCGTGCCACCAGCACCCCTTTGGCTGGGCTCTGCGAGAAACCGCCGTGCCGGTGTTGGGGCCGGCCTGCCCGCAGTGCAGCACCCTCTCCTCTCCCACCTGTATCAGCTGGAGCCCTTTGGGCACCACGAACGGGCCCAAGGGAATCGTTCGGGACCACGGCACCGCGACGGGCAACTCCTGCCAGCGCCCATGCCGTGGGTGGGCGGCCAAGCCCGCACCGCGGTCCCAAAAATAGCCGCGGGGCTGAGCACCCCCAGGGACGCGGGAATAGCCCGAGTCTGAGCCAGTCCTTGGGGTCAGGCTGCTGACGCCGGGGAGCAGAGGGGGTTTAGCCCCCGTGCGTGGCTGCAATAAATGGTTCCCGACTCCCCTACCTGGCTCCCTCGCCAAGTACAAAGGCCTCTCTTAGAGCAAACACCAGCTCTTTGCAAAGGCTCCTCAGGGACATGTGCCTGCTCTTGTTTGCACCAAAGGCAAACTTTGCACAGAAACACCTGTGGGAGCGCAGCGATCCCGGGGGCTGAGCTTTCTCCGCACCCCCACTGCCACCCTGGGCACCCCCGGGGATGGAGGCAACCAGCAAGACGGGGAAACTGGGGACGGGCAGGAGCACCCAGAGGTGCAGGGCACGGTGCTACGGTGGGAACCCAGTGGAAGAGGCCTGCAACGATTTCTCCCTCGCATGGAGCCTCTTTAGCACCCGGTGTGTCCCAGCCGAGCCCCTTGGCAGGCACGGGGGCTGCCGCCCAGCCCCGTTCCCAAAAGGCACCGTCTCCTCTGCCGGTACTGGGACAGGCCTGGAGCCAACCGCACCGCCTATGGCGATGTCCCCATCCCCAGCCGGGCCCCGGCACGCTGCTGCCGAGGCACCGGGACTGTTAGGGGGCAAGAGCCGCAGCTGGCAGAGGGTACGGGCGGCACCGGGGGCTCAGCCCGGCGGGCAGGATCAGTGCCGCGCTCAGGGTGCCGCGCTCAGGGTGCCGCTGGGGCACCGAGACAGGTCTGAAAACTGCCGTGCATGGGCGGGGGGGATGGACGGACGGACGACACGCAGAGGTGCCCCCGCTGCAGGCAGGGATGTTCCCGCGGGGCTCCCCACCCGCTTACACCGGCCCCGGGTGCGCTGTCGGGACAGCCGCGATCGTCCCGGCGCCCCCGGCTGCGGGAGAAGAGGTGGCTGCCCCGGGGCACGGAGGGGAGCCGGTGCCGTCCGCGTCCCGACGAGCCCGGGGGCCGGGCAGGCGGTGCCCGG
>VYXH01004368.1:976056-1012909 GCA_013397275.1 Burhinus bistriatus | reverse complement strand
CCGTGTCCCCCTCACAGCTTTGCCCCCCTCCCAGCCATGGCATGCTTACAGCAGTGACACCCTCACAGCCATGTCACCCTCACAGCCGTGTCACCCTCACAGCTGTATCACCCTCCCAGCCATGGCATGCTTACAGCAGTGACACCCTCACAGCCGTGTCACCCTCACAGCTGTGTCCTGCTCAGAGCTGTGACCTGCTCACATCCATGACACGCAGCCGTGACATGCTCACAGGCGTGTCACACACGCTTACGACATGCTCACAGCTGTGTCACCCTCACAGCCCTGACATGCACGTAGCCACGTCACACCCCAGCCATGCCACGCTCACAGCTGTGTTACACTCGGAGCCATGACATGCTCACAGCCGTGTCACACTCACAGTCATGACACGTTCACAACCATGACATGCTCACAGCAGTGTCACACAGCCATGACACAGTTACAGCCATGTCACACAGATGTGTCATGTTCACAGCTGTGACACACTCACAGCCCTGTCACGCTCACAGCCATGACACGGTCACAGCTGTGTCACGCTCATAGCAGTGTCACACCCCAGCCCTGACACACTCACACACAGCCATGTCACACTCACAGCCCTGTCACGCTCACGGCCATGACACGGTCACAACCATGACACGGTCACAGCCGTGACATGCTCACAGCAGTGTCACACTCACAGCCACGTCACACCCCTGCCATGACACACTCACAGCCCTGTCAGACATGCCGGTGCGTCCCGGGCGGNCGGTCACAGCTGTGTCACGCTCATAGCAGTGTCACACCCCAGCCCTGACACACTCACACACAGCCATGTCACACTCACAGCCCTGTCACGCTCACAGTCACGACGCATTCACAGCCACGACGCGTTCACAGCCATGACATGCTGACAGCCAAGTCCCACCCAGCCACGCCACGCTTGCAGCCGTGCCACGCTCACAGTCATCACACCTTGACAGCCATGCCGTGCTCACAGCCACGTCACACCCCCGCCATGACACACTCACAGCCCTGTCACACTCACAACCATGACACGGTCACAGCCGTGACATGCTCACAGCAGTGTCACACTCACAGCCATGTCACACCCCTGCCATGACACACTCACAGCCCTGTCACACTCACAGCCCTGTCACACTCACAACCATGACACGGTCACAGCCGTGACATGCTTACAGCAGTGTCACACTCACAGCCACGTCACACCCCCGCCATGACACACTCACAGCCCTGTCACACTCACGGCCATGACACGGTCACAACCATGACACGGTCACAGCCGTGACATGCTCACAGCAGTGTCACACTCACAGCCACGTCACACCCCTGCCATGACACACTCACAGCCCTGTCAGACATGCCGGTGCGTCCCGGGCGGGCGGGCGGCCCGTGGTAGGTGGCACTGCCCGTCCGCCTTCGTGGCCACCGCGCCCCGAGCCATCCCGGCTGCAGCCCGGTGACCCCCGGCTTCCCTGGGCAGCGGTCGGGGGCGCGGGGGGACAGCGCAGATTTTGACCGTCGTGGCCCCTCGGCGCTTCTTTGAAAGCAAGAGCGAGCGAGCGGCGGCGGCTGAAGTACGGCGGCAGTCCAGGGCTGCGGAACTGTAACGGGTTGCTCCCGTCCCACACCTGTTGCCCTGTCCCGGCTCTGTCTGTACCCGGTTTAGGCACAGACACGCGACGCAACAGATTTCGGCGCTGGGGACACAAGGGACCGGCGGTTGGGATGAGAAACCGGCTCGCCTTAAGGACGTCACTTCAGCTTTGGACGGCACCCCAGCCGGGATTAATTTCTTGCTGATGGGTAACATCAGATTAACTGCCGGTCTCCCGCCATTTCCTTCTGAATCCCAGGAGAGAGGCCAAGGACTGAAAGGCCCCAGCTGATGGGGAAATACTCTTGACCAGGCACAAGCCAAGCGTCCCTGCCCTGCTGCACAGGGACACTGCCATCACGGGGATCTGCATCACCCGGGAAGGAGCGGGAGGGCCGCAGGGTCAGGGCACGGTGTCCTCTCCTTCCGTGGCACGACCAGGCGAAGCCAAGGTCTGGTACCTCACTGGAGAGCCTCTCTTACCTCTGGTTTACCTCGCTTTACCTTCTTTTCGTTTCTTTATCGGACTCGGCACCTCGAGGAAGAAAAGTACGTCCTGTGCCACCAGTGCCATCGCCTTGGCTTTCTTCTTTGCCCTGGGCTGTCTGATTACGTCTAATTGCTCTGCCTCTTACCTTTATCGTTCCATTTATTCTTTATTATTTGTTCCCCAAAAGTCCCTAACAGGCCTCTGAGGCAGGCACAGTGAAACACGTAGCAAAGAGACAGCCTCAAGCAGTACCACGTATTAATATTGCGTGAAGATGATTTTAGAGAGCTCTTTGCCATCCCAGCCCAGCCATCGCTCCGGGGAGAGCAGCTGCTTGATGTGCTCTGGGAGGCAGCGTGCCAAGGAGGAGCGTGTGGCCACCTTCACCGCAGCACGCTGCCTCCCAGGGCACATCATGAGCATCTTCATCCCTGTCAGAAGAAACGCAGGCGTGGTTTTGGTGTGAAAGCCCGGGTTGGGATGGAGAGTGGGGAGACCACCGGCACCCACCCTGTGGCAGCACCTCCCAGCACTTCGCTCCGTCCTGGAAAGCCTTTCTCGCACCCGCAGCATCCGTGGGTTCAACATGGTGGCCGTGTCGGAGCCGGGTCTTGGCTGACGCCCACTGCCACTCTGTGACTCCGCAGCACCTGGGGACGGACCCGGGCGGAGCTGCGTTGGGTTTGAAATTTCAAAGCCAGGAATGTCAGCGTTGTCTTCCCAACTGCTCTGCTCGGCATAAATTTCTACCAAACCCACACTCAGGGACCTTTTTTTTTGGTTTCGTTCCTTTTGCAACCCTTTTATTTTGTGATTTATTATTTTTAAAACTCCTTTTTACGTATTTAAAGCTCTTCCTTTCTTCTTGTCTTCTGTTTTGAAAATGGTGCTGAAATGTGCATTTTGACAGCAGCCCCCGCTTTTGTAAGGCCGTAATAAACTTGTGACTGCGAGCAGCCTGACACCGCTGCATGGGTTTATACAGCAACGAAACCAGCTGAGAGCTGGGTAAAGATGCCGTGGGTGTAGGGAATAACCCCACTGAAGCCAGCGATGTTACACCAAGACACGTTACACCAGCGCCTGGTAAGCCTTCGCATTTACTCGCCTCTCAAAACCCCCAAACGAGAGCAAACGTCGCAGGATCCAGCAGTGGCCATGAGGGAAAACAGCGCAAGTCCAGGACTGTTAAACGCTGCTCTGCTGCTATCATGCAAATAGATCTGGTTCCGCAGCTCAGAGGCAGACTTCAAAGGACAGAGAAGTCATTAGAATCACAGTTCAAAGAAAAAAGTGAGCAGCTGGTTTAGGCCATCTGGTAGGGGACACAAAATGGTCTCTTTCTTCCCCAGTCAGTCTATGAAATTTTCATTAATTGTAGGAACATCTTCCAACATTAGCCAACATAATATTGTTAAAAATGGAAGTCTTAGTAAATCATCAAAACTCCTGTCTTAGGAAAACAAGGTAGCTACAGTCTGGTGGGTTCTTTCCTCCCCTGTAATACAGCATGCCATAATTACAATTTTAGGTTGGTGTTTTCAAAGCAAATTAGTGGGAATTGGATTCCTCAGCTCCTTTGAAGGTCCCAGGGAAGAATGTGGACGGGATGGTTCCCCAGGCTGCAGAGGAATCTCCTTCTCTATTGATTTCAGGAGCCGCATTTGGCTTAAAAACATGCACAGAAAGTGTCCTCCACGGGCTGCGTCACTTGGGCTCGTTTCTCCTGGGCTGGGTCCCACCAGCCGGGATGCTGCCAGGATGCGGGCTCAGCCCCAGGACAGCCGAGCACTGCGCCATGCCCCCGGAGAGACCGGGGGGCAGGCTGGCCCCCCTCGCTGTCCCTCGCAGTGGGATCCACGCTCCTCCGGGTGCCAGGGAGCCGGGCTGAGGCCAGGCAAACGCTGACAGCATTTTGCCAACCCTGTTTGGTCACAGCATAGATTAACCCCCACCTCCCTGCAGCCCCCCCAGCAGACAGCCCAGCCAACAGGAATTCCAGCTCCGGGGGCGGTGTGAGCACAGCTCAGCAGAAATCCCCGGTTTAGCTGCTCTGATCTCCAGGCTCCCAAGAGCTCCTGGAAATTGATATTCCTGTTGAATATATGGATGAGTTCCTTGAAATTCAGGCAGGTGGTTTGATAGCGCAGCGCTGGTGACAGCTGCCACAGGGAAGCCGAACCAAACGGGAGCCAGGATAGAGAGCTCAAGGGCACGGCAGGTACCTGCTGATTTTGACAAAGTGATGACCTGGGAGCTGCTGCCGGTTCTCCCTGCCTCCTCCTCGCCTCGCAGATTTGTCAGCTCTGTCTCTTCCCGTTAAAGGCAAAATGGAGGGAGTTCATCTTAATCTTAACGCCCTGGGAGAAAAACTGGGCCAAAATTCAGCTGGGAATTTCAGAGGCGTTCAGTCCCAGGCTTTCCCAAACACTGCTGTTTCTGCCAGTCCTGCCTTTGGTCCTCTTTCCTGGGACTGTCCAAATTTGCTGACTTGTCACTTCCCATCAGCAGCATTTCAAAGCTCAAACACCTGAACCTAGAAAAATCCCTGATCCTCTGACGTGCTCACACATGTGAGGAAGTCGATGTGGCTGCACCAGTTGCCTGCACCCCATGGAGCATCACCATGTGTTACACACCAGTGTCACGAGCTGTGCCGTCCTCCCGAGCCACGCTGGTTCTCAGGCGACTTGCTCAGGTTAGAGAGCAGGAGAGCGGCCGGGCTGGGGACAGCGGGACCAGAAAAACTACTTGCTCCAGACCGGAGATCGGTGAAGGAGCAGGGGCTGTCCCGGGGCACCCCCGGCCGCAGAATCGTGCACACGAAGGTACTCCAACCCCGGGAGGGGGATTTAGCGGGTGCCCCTTCCTGCACCATGCTATGCCTCTACCATTCCCCAAAGACATGTGTGAATTCAGCCCCAATAGGATACTCCACATTTTCTCTGCTGGTACCAAAGGTGTCTCCCACTGGCTTCCCGACTGTTTTCCCAAGCTGCAGGCCAGCTGACGGGACAAACAGTGCTGGCTCCGGGCTTCTTTGCCACTGAAGGACAGACACAAATACTTGAAATACTTTCCTAATCTCATTTTCTCATGCAAACAACTGCTGGGTTGTCAGGGATGTTACTCCAAGGCAGCAGCAGCGATGGGACAGGAGATGGGACGGGGCAAGGGAAGGACCTGGTCCGGGAGCTTCCACGAGCCCCCTGAGCCTCCTCATGGGGTCCCACCACGGGAAGGGTGCCCGAGCCCACGCCACCCAGCCTGGACACCCACCTTGCCCCTTGAGTCCCACTTGCTGGGGTCCAGCTTTGCCCTGGCTGCAGGTGCCCTGGTGATTTGGCTAATTAGGATAATTCCTCCCCTGCAACGAAGGCCATTAAACTTCCTTTCACATGGGAACACCCGCGGGCTGGGGTCACCAGCCCACCTGGAGACGGGGCTCAGGATTCCCAAGCTGTTTCTGTCTGGAAGGGCTGTTGGCTTTATTTAACGTGGCTTAAATCGCCTGTGTGCTGGGATTGCAGCCGAGTCTGGTGCAGGGATTTTGGAAACGCTGCTGCCTCCCCCTTGCGCCCCTCTCCCCAGGCGTTGTCTCCCCAGCGCTGGCAGAGGCTGGGATGTTTCCATGTCTGCCTTCCCTGGGAGGTGGTGGGGACCCGGGGGACACCGGCAAAGCCTGGCTGGTGGCAGCGGAGCCTGCAAACGCCTCCCTCCATACAAAATAGCGCAGACTTGCTTTTTTAGTTTTACACCTAAATCTGTTTTCATCCATTGCGCGTTTTCAGAAGAGATGCCATAAATTAACACAGAAAAACCACTTGTCCCAGACCCGAGAGGGCTGAAGGAGCAGGGACTGCCATCGCTACCGGTGGGCCGGGTCCCCGAGAGGCTCTGCAGCCCACGGGAGGCTGCTGCCGGCGGAGCGGGGAACACGGGACCCGAAACCGCAGTGACCTGCTGGGAGTTGGAGAGAGCGCTCTGCTAGCTGCCGAACCGCCAGCAACCTGCCAGGGATGCACACCAAACATGAGCTAATCCCAACAAAAATAGGAGTGAAATCATAATTCATGTGCATAATTCATGTGCATAATTTTATCTTTGCTGTGTATTCTCCAGGGATGTATTCTAGAAAATGCTTGCTTTCCCCTCCCCTCAGCACTCGCGTCCTTCCAAAAAGTGCCGTAGATGCAAATCATTGGAGGCAGCAAGAGGTAGTAGCTTTGCTGGGTTACTAAATAAATGCTAAATTTGTCTGAGTTTCTAGCCTACGTCTTGGCAAGTTATGCAGATTGAAGCTGTTGTGTAGACATGCAGGCTTGTAACAATCACAGGATTTTAATTGCTTTCATTGTGAACCCCGGCTTCTGATTGTATCTGCGTGGAAAACTGTAACAGTTTGCACTTGCAAATGCTAAAAATGCTAAACAATAATGGCAATTAAGACATAATTATAGTTATTCTGAAGCAAGGACTGGAGTTAAGACTCCAAGAAGACATCCCAAACGAGCAGGAAGCCTTGCCCTGTTTACCGCACAGACTTCAAGCTGCTTTTTCTATGATGCGAGATCCACCAGATTTAATTGCTTAATGGTTTTCTATAAAATATTTAAGTAACACGGTATCTTTAGCCAGCCCAGGCTCTGCCCGAATTGCACGTGTCAGTCTTGCTGGAGGACAGTGGCAGCGTCAGAGCCCTGGCCTGGCACCCGACGCCTGCTGAGTCACCCAGTGCTTTTCTTCTGCTAATTACGACACAGAAAAGGTCCAGGGACCCCCTGCTAGCGGGACCGGGGGCACCCATGGGTGGGGACCCTGCTGGAAGGGGGCCGTATGGGGGCCATCCCTCAGTCCCCCTGCGGTTTCAGAGGGAGCCTTTGCACTGTGGGTCCAGGTTTACCGTGTCCAAGCTGACCCACGGGCCACGGAGGAGCAGATGCTTTTGGCCAGGTCATTTTGAAGCCTTAGAGAAAACAGGACTTTTAAAACCGGATTTAGGAAGAGGTTTTGTCCTTGTCGAAGCATTCTGGGCTTTCCTCAAAAACAAAAAAGGCATTTATTTTTTTCCAGAGCCGTGTTCTGGGCTGGGCGCCAGCCGCCTGTGTGCAGGCTGCAGCGGAGGCACGTCCTGGCTCGGTGTCAGCCCTCCGTCCTTTTCTGCCGGAGCGGCCCCGGCAGGCAGCAGGCGAGCGGCGCGGCCAGCCGGGAAACTGCACGAGATGGGCGCGAGATTAAACCCCAAACCTGTAATCGAACACTTTGTGGAAAAATATCTGTGTAAGAAGGGACTTCCGTTCCTCTGACTCAGCTTAAGCAGCACGGGGCTAAAGTTCGGGTCACGCCGTGTGTACCGCCGGGCGCTCAACCCTCCTGGTAAACCCTGGGGAAATCCTTTCATCGTGCCCCGGCAGCGCCTATCGCGGCTCACCCCAGGCTGCTCACCCTGGCCGGGGTCAGACATGGGGAAACCCTTTCCTGACGGCCCCGGTGCAGCGTGGCAGCCGCGCAGGGGCCGCCAAGGGCAACGTGCCGGCGGGAGCATGCAACCAACTCTGCAGATTCCAGCCCTGTCCCTGCGTGGGATTTGGTGGCCAGGGCTGCGGGAACAAAGGGCGGCTTTCACCGCGCTCGCCCGGCGCAGGGACCACCATGGCGAATTCCTCGGATGCTTTTATGGGCTGCAACCAATGCACAGGGAGAGCGGGGCTCCCAGCAATCTCCTCCCCCTGAAAGCACTCCATTCACTCCCAGGCTGGAAGGAGGTGAAAGAAAAGGCCGCGCACGTGTTTAAATGCAGGGGGGCCCCACGGCATGGGGGGCTTGGATCTCTCCCCAAAAGCCTCCCTGCCGGGCAGGCCGGGGGCGAGGGCACGCAGCCTGGCCGGGGTCTGGGCAAGCAGCTGAGCTGCGGTCGGGCTGCTCCGCAATGGCCATAAATCAACGAAGATGCATAAGCAAGGGAGGGAACAAAGGACATGGAGAGATGCCATGGCACTTGGCAAGGGAGGGCCGTGGTGGCCGCGCCAGAGGATGGCGTCTGAGGAAAGCCTCTGACCAAGCCTGCGAGGGTCCCGGTGCGTCCTGCAAGGGGACGAGAGCTGGCCCCGCTCTCCGCTGCCTGCCCCTCCAGCCCAGCCCTCCAGAGAGGCCGGTGAGCAAGTGCTGCCGCACCAGGCAGCAAAGGGGCACACGGGGACAGGGGAGGTGGTGGAGTGTGACATCCCGCCTCACCCACAGCCCCAGCAGTGCTCCTGGGGCGCCTCTGCAGCACGCTGCGCTGGCTCACCATTGATTTTTCCACCAGGCCCCAGCGAGCTCTGGTGCTCTTGAGTCCCCGGCACTAGGACAGAAGGACGTGGACTGCGAGGCCACTACAGCAGCCTGCATCCACAGCCAGGAGGAAACAAGCTACACCAGGGCTGGATAAAACCGTTCCTCGAGCTTAACCCAGGGCCAAACCCTGCTGAGCAGCGGAGCACAGCCTGGCGTTGCCCGCCCCTGGCCCGAGGTTGCCCCTGCTCAGGCTGCCGGCAGGGGAAGGGACGGGACCAGAGTGGGGTCTGGCAGGGCAGCTCCCTTCTTACCCCCCTGTGCTGGGTGCCGAGACCACCGGTGCGCGGTGCAGGAGAAGCATGGCGCCTGCCGTCCCTAACAGAAGGGCTGGTGAAGGCGCTGACCTGATGATCAGCAGTTATTTGTCTCGTTGGTAATGAGTTATTACTCATTCTCAGCTAGACACTGCCTTAAGGGAGGAAACATCTGATCATCTTTTAATAAACACAGTTGGCTCCTGTGAGGCTCCTGCAGCTCCTGTATCTATAAAGCACTCGGAGACGCATGGCTTATGCACAGACAGTGCTCTATGAGTCACAGTCTGGGAAAGGGTGTCAGAATCGTTGCTCAAAAAATAGAACAAAGCAGGGAAACCTCGGGTGGGCAGGGATGGCACAGCCCTGCTTCCTTCACTGCGTGGCACTGGCCTCCTAAGGATTTACCCGTCGGAGACTGAAAGCGAGCTGAAAGTGATTTCCATGTTTTCTCTCTTCATCTCAAATCTCCCGCAAAAGCGCTGTGAGAAGGAACATGTCCATTGGGGACCGGCTTTACCCGCGACAGGCTCTGCTTCCACGTGCTTGGGGAAGATTGACACTGCAACGGCAGTGCCGCAGGCTGGCTTTGCCCGGTGGGAGGGAAGGAGAGGGCTGACCTTCAGCCTGGGTGTTCCCATGGGAGCAGGGTGCAACGCCCAGTCCCTGTGAAGGATGCCCAGGGTGGGGACGACATTGCTGTCACTTTGTTCCCTTCCCAGAGTCCCAGGTGGTCACAGAGAAGGGGGAAGAACATTGTGCCAGGCAGGCAAGGAGCAAGGCTAGCTCTCCCTGCTAAGGTGGTCACACACCTTCTCCTGCGGCTTTCCACCACGCTCCCTCCACAGAAGAGTGAATCCTACATAGTGTCTAGTAGTCACACACATGGAGCACAGCTACCAAAAACCAGCCTGTCTGCTCTTCACTGCCGCAAAGCTTTGCTTTTGGAAGGCCACATCTGGAAGAAATACTCCACATGAGGAACTGAATAACTTGGCTTGTACAAGAGAAAATGTGACACTCTCCCTAACCACAAACCGCACCGTTACCCACAGTGAATGCACACGCACATCTGCAGACACTGTCCTGCACCCAGACCCCCACCCACAATCAGCACCCAGCACCTCCGCCTCCCCCGCAATCAGATGTTTTCTGAATGCTCGTAAGGCAGCACAGTAACATACTGATTTTACATTTAAATAGCATTCTTACCCAAACACATCTGGAAGCAGTTTCTTTCTCCAGATGTTTCCCCCAGATACATACCTTCCACTCAGTGCCCCAGATCCAGATGTTTCCAAATAGCTTCAAGCCCCTTTTGAAACCGAGCAGCAGTCCTGGCGACACTTGGCCTCTCCAGCACCGCAACAGTTAACGCCCCGAGGCATCATGCAGGACACCTGCGCCTGGTGGAAACTGGAGACAAAGTGGAGCCCAGCAATGGAAAAAGTCAACGCCAAAAGCTGTGTCAGACAGCTGCTGGGGAGCAGGAGGGGAAGGCAGCCGGGACAGAAAGCTCCATGTTAAAACCTCACCCTGCTCTCAGCCATGTAGAGGGAAGCACTGTTTAACTTTAGGCAGTTTGTATCTTCCAGAGCCCCAGTGCGACGCAAAAGATGGTTTTAAGGGGAAGGCTGAGGACGCACAGCACCGGTGTCCATTGCAGGGGTTACGGGGAGGTGAGCAGGGCTCAGTTTCACTGTCTAATTGCTTGAGGGGTGAGCTAGAGCTTCTTTTCCTTAGCCTGAAGCAGGACTCTTGCTGCAGTGACACACGCAAGGAACCACCAAACCCACTTTCTATTTGCACGCGTCAGCTCTAGGGCACACCATCCCTCCAGCCCTGGCCTCCACATCCCACCAGGGACCGATTTACACCAGCACCACAGCCACTGGATACATGGCTGGAAGGGGTGCTTTCCCACAGACAGAACTCAGTTTTTCACCTCCGGTTCGGATTAGCAGCCTCCTGTGCTGCAGCTGGCATTCAGGAGCCAGTTTCTCTGCCACTTGCTTTGACTAAGAGCCCTGTGCACCAAGGGGCCTCAACGACCCCAGCCCCACAAGGCTGTAAATACTTTCTTGGAACCACAGTGTTAAGCCCGACCTGGCCAGGCCAGGCATGCAGAGCCCCAGCACAGCTCAGCTGGAGCTTAAGCCCTGCAACTACACTTCCAGCTAAAAGGACAGCTGGGATTGAGGGAGGAGCATCACTCCCAGGTCCCCCCAAAGTAGAAACCACCTCTGCTTTTCAGCGCTGCCAGGTGTAGGGTATAGCAGATTGCCTGTGTGTAACAGCCGTACTGCTGCTTGCTTGGGAGCTTTGGGTTCAGCTCATTTCATAGCTGCTTACCATGAGTCATGTTTGTCTGCAGCTACACCTCCCCCTTGTTTCTAATGCCGGTGTTGCTGTCCCACAGCATAGCTGTTACACTATTGTAGTTGGTAACAGCCCGCAGCTTTTAAAAAACATCAGGGAGGCCACAACCCCAAATTTAAGTTGCATCAGGAGCAAGACAGCAAGCTGGGGGAGGGTGGGGGGGAAAGGTGTTTAAGGGCAAGCCCACAGCCCCTGCAGTGCAAGAGGCATTGAACACACAGCAGCTTCAGGCAACTGGCAAGCATTTCAGGTCTCACCTTTCTACCGAGCACAGGGAGGAAGCCTGAAGGGGAAACCTACTTTACCGCAAAGCAGGGAGACACCTTTGAGTGTGTACAGGCGCCAGGACCCCAGCCGCTATACCACCCCCAGTTTGTCTGAAGTCATTAAGAGGTTAGCCCCAGTGCCTTCATATCTAGGTTACTTGGCACAGGAGCACCCCCTCAGGGCTGCAGCAGGACACACTCCCCTCAATCCCTCCTTCTGGCACAGTGTTTGAGCCAGGCTGGAGGTCAGCACCAGCACAGATGGGCCGCATATGCTCTTCAGGTCAAGTTTCTCCCTCTGCAAACCTGCCTCCTTTGGATCATCAGCATCTTCCAGGGCGGAGAACTTGCTGCTCACCCTCTCTGGACAAGTGCAGATGTTGCTTGGGACAGCTGGCAATGAAGAAACTAGAGGCTGTTCAAATGTGTCAATTCACCTTTAATGTTTGAAAAAAATAAATGGTATTTGAGCCATTGCAGTTATGAAGGGAACAGATCTTGCTCCACGAGAGACCGTGAACAGGTTCACATTAGACTCATGCTTGGAGAAAAACAAACCCAGAACATTCTCCTTTCAGATCCAGAGCGGAGTTCTGAATAGACAAGACCACAAGAGTGCCCCAGACAGTCCAAGGCACATTACCCCAGTGCAGACATTTCCATCAACATGAAGTTATGACAGCTACATTCTTTCTAGTTACAACATTTTTCTATCAATATTACAAAATTAGGCATACTTTGGATTTTGCACAGAGACAAGAAGGACTTTTACTTCAGGAAGTAATCAACCTGGGTCATTGAGTCATTTCACAATGAAGAGCTCCCTTCACTCTGCCCTTTCTCCCCCAGCAGTGATTTATTACCAACACCAAATTCATCCCAGAGACACAAGTTAGGCTCACCAGCCCAGTGATATTGTCTATGCATTAGTCAGCAAACCAATAAATAGACCTTATGACAAGCACCAGATATTTACTTGCCATCACACAGCAATTCTCCACACCCAGAGAAAAAGAACTTCCTGCAGTGTAATCCAAGAGTCAGTACATACTAAGACAACATCACTGCTGAACCTATTGGAGACCAAGACATTTGTCTGCCTTTGAAGCAGATGTCACATGAGTTTCCTTCACACAAACATCACATGTAAATTTAAACTTCTTGGTACTGTGCTTTAAGAACAAAAGCAGATATCAGAACATGGAGGACAGTCCTCCAGAAATAGCTTATCAGCTACAGAAAATAAAAAAGGAGACAGTGGCCACTTACAAGTCTTCCACATGACTAGCTTGCTTTATGGAGAGCATCAAGTTAAGGCAGTGTTGAGACAACTGGCTAAGAACATGCCAAATAGAGCTGTTGTCAGTAGTCACCAATTTGATATCCTACTCCATTTCAGGGATGGGCCACGTGGCTTTATCTCAGCATCAAGGTCTAAAGACTTCAGCCACAGGATGCTGCTTTCTGCAGCAAGCAGCAACTCAGGGGATTTGTTGAAGTCTTCTAGACCAGGCTGAGTTGCTTACAAGCCTAGGTCAATGTTTCAGCAGAGCCAAAAATACAGTGATGGGCACTGAAAGAGAACACCGAGGGTGCCAGCTGCAAGTCTGTTTATCACAGTCCGAGGTGGAGTTCAACTTGTGTGTGAAAGCCACATAATCAAGAGCCACCCCACCAGCTTTCAGGGAAGGTCTAAGTACCTGCACTGAGGCTACTGGGAGAGCCAGCTCTCTACAGTCTGCAGGGTGGGTACAGAGGCTCACACTGGCTTTGCTCCTCGTTACAAGATTAACAGTCTAATAAAACTCAGTAAGGAAGTCGGGGTCTTTTGGCCTGCCCAAAGAAGTTTTCCCAGCCTCAAAGAAGGAGTTACCACTGAGGGAGCTGTTGTGGAATAGTTTTATTTCCTCCCACGTAAAGGCCATTGTTTAAGCATTTACAGGTTTCCTAGTGCAATACAACCAAAAAAAAAGCAGTAACAAAAAAATGCCGCCTTCTTCCCAGGCAACTAAACAGAAGTAGATTTTTACTGCAACATATACACATTAAATATAGTATACAGTCCATGCAGCGGCATAGCCATGTTAAAGGGAGTCGTGGCTTCAGCCATCAGTGCATTACAGTCCAAGTTTCACTTGCTCCTGCTTCCTATCCAGACTTGAAGAGAAGAATTGCAACCTGACCCAAGTAAAAATAGATGAAGTGCTTTGTCTCGTGTGTTACATAGCTGCCAAAGTTTCTGCCAACAATGCAGTGCCAAGTTGGGTTGTATTTCTTGTCAAATTCCTGAAGAAAGAGAAGAGAGGCATTAAGGCCAAGAAAGCCCACATGAAAATAGTTCGAAGCACAAATTCTTAGCTGATTCTGTTCACACACTACTGCCTCTCCTCCCACCTGCAGCATCTTTAGATTCCCCACTGCAAGACACTTATATTAAGCAAGGTAGTCACTGACACCACCAGACCTCTGCACTGGATTGTTTGAAGGATCCAACACAAGCAAATCATCTCCTGAGACTTGGGAGTATCCATCAGCCCTGGGCAGAAAGAGCAGACCTAAGAGCTCTCCTTGGTACAGTGCTATTCAAGCCCTGCGTGTAGGCTAGCTCAGGGGAATATTTCTCCTCTCCCATTCCAAGCCCACTCACAAAAAAAAAGATTTTGGCATGTCTGCTCCAGCAAGGCATTTGAGCTTAAAGGTCACCTAAAAAAAAAGGAAGGACAAGTCTGGCTTCTGTTGTTTGGGACTCTTCATGTAAAGGGGAGAAAAATCTGCATTGAAAACGAGCAGGCAAATTCACAGGCCAGACAACACATGAAGACCTAAGAGGTCAGAGGTAAGCAAGCTAAATGCCGGCTTAATAGTCTGTCTTCTCCTACTCAGCAGGAAAGATAGGGTTAAAGACCATCCTCCTCCCTCTAATTAATATACAATTCCCAAGAACACCCTTCCCTCCCCTGAGACAGAGCCAAAAGAACAGACTCAACACTCAAGATTAAAGCAAGTGTTAGTCCTCAGACAGCAGCAAGACAGTTTGAGCTCTTTGCAGGTAACCTTTGAAGTAAGGAAAAGCTTTCTTGCCAGGGCATGAAGGTGCATCAAATTGCTTCCCTCCTCCCAACACACTCGCAGGAAATAAAGGCCAACTTCTTTTTGGATGCCTTCTGTTGCACTCACTTTACAGGCTGCATTGCCCCAAGCACTTTGAGTTAAGTCTTGCCTCCAATCAAAGTGATCTGAGAAGTTAGGAGACACCTTTGAATTCTTCACATTCAAGCTTAGATTACAAGCAAAGCCCAAAAGCTAGCCCAGGTGCCAGGACTGCACTGCCAATAAAGTCACACTTGCCTCCTTCAAAAGCACTTTGCCCAACCATTCAAAGAAGAAGCTAGAGGGAACTGACAGCTCCCCAGACACCATCAAGCATGAGACTTAAGTTAATGGACTCCTGCAAGTGGGAGACACCTCTTCACAGGCCAGGTGCTTACACTGTTTTTAAAGCAGCACCTTCCACAACCCTGCCAGCCAGCACAAGGCTCCATCCTCCTCCACACCACCCACCACAGAGCCAGGAACATGGCAGACAGAACCACATGTGCACAGCTGCCCACTTTGAGTGAAACAGCAATCCCAGCCTGCACTGGTACCGCAAGTCAAGCGGCAGCTTCTGTGGAGCAAGTTCTAAACAGAGATTGCAGCCAGCTCTTTCTAGGCTGGCAAATCCAGAGGGACAGCACTCATACTGTCTGCTTAGAGCTTGCCAGAGCAACAGACCAGGCCCTGCTCTGCCATAGCCCTCCTCCGACCTTGCAGAAGTCACTCCATCCTCTTGGAAACAGCAGTAAAGCAGCAAAGAGCAAGCATCTTCTGCCTCCAAACACACAAGTATGAAGTCTCAGACAGACACTCAGGCTCATGACAGGCACACATACTTAAGAGCTTCAGGAATTCTCATCCCATAGTTACCTTCTTTATGTATGCTGCAATGTCCTTTTCTATGTTGTACTTCTCCATTGCCTGTGTAGCACAGTCTACAGCATCCTGCTGCATGTCCTCGGACATGTCCGCATTCTTGATCACAGCCTTTCTGTCAGACATCGTGAACCTAAGGCAGAACATAGATTCCTTTAATCCCTTCCCAAGAAAGGAGAAGCTTCCTGTGCATCAGAGGTTGTCCTTTCTATGGCAGGCCGCGTCACAAGCTGATACTACAAACCCCGTTATGGCCAGGGTGAGTTTATCAGGGCAGCCTACAGTAGTCCCAGGCTAAGGTGCCCCTTATAGTTGGAGCACTGGCACTGTCTAGAGGCAAGATGAGAGATAGCCCAACATCAGCACCTGCATTAAACACATGCAGAAAAAGCTTACTGTGTGGGAGGAGACGGGATCTGCAAAGAGCCACAGCCCTCCTATACATCAATAGGCTATAGCCAAGTTTGCCTTCCAGGTGCACCAGTGGTTTGGAGCATTATCTGTTCCGAGTCTTGCAAGCGACAGATCCCAGACTGCCTGTCTCCAGCAGGGAGGTTCAGGAAGCACATTAACAGCAGCAGTGCTTTTATTCCACCCCATGCCAGGAGTTACAGTTACTGCTGCCACTTTAGCCTGGAAGGAGTGCTTGTTCCACATTCAGCCTATCATCACGCCCTCACCACTGCTTTGCCACTGAAGCCCAGACTTCAGCTGCTCCCATGGGACAAAGCTGGTCTGACAAGCAAGAAACAGGTTAACACTACACTGCAGCCTAGAAACAGGGGCAGGGGGAAGCATGCCCCACCACAGAGCTAGCACAGCTGGGGCCTGGCAAAGTGGCCTCCTTTCCGCCCCCACTGTGAACCACAACACAGATGCTAGAAACCAGCATGCTAGTGCTGCCCATGACCTTTAAGAAATTAGAAAGTGGTATACTGGCACTGAGTGCATAGCCCCCTTCTTCACTCTAAGTTAGTTCAGGTGCTTCGTACCAGCCACTTGAAGCCATTTACACATGGGTCTGCCATGGCCTTTTCAGGAAAGTGTTCAGCATTGAGAAATTTCCAGTGCAGTTCATATTATCCTAGAATACAGGGACTGCCAATCCCAGCCCTGCAGCCTTTCTTCAAGCAAAGGCCACAACACATGCCCTGGAGAAAGAGCCCCACGCACTCCTGCTGCTGGCTGGCACACTAACACCCCTGCGGGCACCAGAGCACTCACTCCCAAGCCACATGTGAGACTTGGTCAGGAGGCACATGTTATCTGGGGGACTGGTCAAGCGAAGGTCTGCACTGAGAAGTACCACAGCTGCTCACCTTGGCGGCTCTTACCAGAGCATATTAAACTTTGTGGGAATAAGCTTCCTCATGGCAAGGAGTGCCTCCAATTAAGCCTGCAGAACACCATTAAGTTTCCTAAATCCTTTTACAGTGCTGTTAAGTCTTGAGTGATACTACCAAGCATGTTTTGAAATAGTGAAACTACACATTTTTAGCTCTACTGGGGAGTGAAGAAAATCTGCTGCAATGATCGCTTCCTGGAACAGTCCCAGAAAACTGAAGGAGTAGCTTTGTTACAGCAATTAAAGGAGCCTGCTATCCAGAGAGAAAGAGAATCCAGTTACATAATTGCAGCCCTATGATTACAATACTTCAATTCTTCGCTCTGCCTGCAGTTGCAGACTTCTATTGCAACCTTAATTTATACGTTTTAGATAAAATGTTTAATACAGCACTGCTATTAACATACACTAATAGCATCAGGAGGAATGACAGGAACTGAGCTCAAATGCCAACAGAAAGCACACACCCCTACCACAGCTCTGGAAAATCCACTTCCAGGCAGTTTGTTCCCCTCTGTGATGTGGTTTACGTCAGTGGGTATTAGCCTGTGGCCCAAAAACCCTGACAGGACAAGACATGGCTCAGAACAGCCCAACCAACTGCCCATAGATTTCAATTCACTATCCAGGAATCTGGAAATCCCTTGGAAAAAATCTTCTGGGGGTCACGTCCACAAGAAGAGGGAAGCAGCAGAAATTCACTTGTGGGTCAATCCTCTGGGAAAGCCTCTTTAGGGAAAGAGAGGGAGCAAGCTCTCACACACATCAGGCCTTCGCACACCTTCACTGCATGCGGAGTTCAGAGGGCATCTGCCATTACATAACCAGCCACGGAGTGACCGGCAAAAAGCATCTTCCTTCCTCATTGTTTAGGCAAGGAGCATCTCAGTGCAGGCCCACACCGCCGAGGGCCAACAGCGCCATAGAAAAAAAAACAACAAAACGATTATCCTTCAATAGACCTACAAGTGCTGGCCAGCCTGCACTCCCCAGCGCTGCACCAGGGCACAGCATCCTGGGACAGGGGCTGGCAGCCGGCTGTGCTGCTGGAGGGAAGGTCCCCTGCAGGGCAGGGAGCAGCTTCAAGTGTCGCCCCATCCACAGGGCAGGGCCCCAGCCTCAGCTCATTCCCCCGTGGGGTTACACAGGCATCCTCCCCACAAGGCAGCACAACAGCACCATGTACTTTTATCCCTAAACCACAAGATCACAGCTGGCCCTCAGGGTCTTGCCACTAAAGTCTGAGGAAAACCACAAAGCCCCAGCACCCAGCCCAGGGCAGGATGGGCCTAGGAAGGGGTAATAGTAGAGCTCCAGCAGCCAGCCCTTCCCCAGCCCAGGGCAGGATGGGGTCTTGAGGAAGGAAGACCACAGTCTTACCGGCCAGTCCAGGACAGGATGTGGCCTTGGGAGAAGGATTAGGCCTTGGAAGGAGTATGAGGCCCAAGCCCAGCACCCAACCACTCCCCCAACAGGACAGGGCTTTGGGAAGGCGATGATGCTGAAGCTCAGCACCCATTCCTTCCCTCACCAAGACAAGATACAGCTTTAGGAAGGGGATGAGACACAAGCCCCCACACCCACTCTTCCCCTTCCCGGGCAGGATGGGGCCCTAAGAGCAGGACGAGGCCCAGCCCAGCACCCACCACTTCCCCAGCAGGACAGTATGGAGCCCGAAGACGAGGACGAGGCCCAAGCCCAGCACCCATCGCTTCCCTCACCGCGGCCGGAGAGGGCCCTGGGAAGGGGGTGCGGCACAGCCCCTTCCCCACCAGGGCCGAAGGGGCCCCGGGGAGACGCTCCCGTGAGCCGGGCGCATGTGCAGGCCGGAGCCCTGCGTGACCTTCACGGGGGGAGCCCCGGGGGCGGCCGAGCCAGCGGTGACCTTGCCCGGAGCGAGGCCGACAACGCACCGGCAGCAGGCCACCGGGGCGAGGCAAGCTCCGAGCGCCGCCGGGAGCTACCTACGGGCCGCAGCCGCCCGGCCTCTCCGCGACCCTCTCCCCCCGGGGCGGCCCCGCCGCCACCTTACACACGGAGCGCGACCGGTACCAGGCGAGGCGCGGAGGTCCCCGCCGCCCCGGCCGAGGGCGTCGCTCACCTTCACAGTGACAGGGCCAACCCGGGAGGGCGAGGCACGGCACCGAGGAGAAGGAGGTGGGAGGAGGCCCGGACCCGCTCGCCTCAGCCGGCTCCGCTCCCTTCCCTGCGCCGCGCCGAGCGCTCTGCGCCTCGCCGCCGCGCCGCGCTCAAATACCGCCCCGCCCGTTGCGGCGCGCGGCCCGTCGCTCCCCCATTGGCTGCGCCGCCCGGCACGCCGNGGGGCCTGGCCCGAGGGGGGGGCGATCCCCGGAGAGGTTGAAGCAGCCTTGGGGACCCCGACCTTCGGGGGTGACCCTGATCCCCTGAGGGGGACTCACTGCCTTGGGGAGGCCTGATCGCCCTCGGGCGAGCTGCCGTGGGAGGGCCTGATCCCTTGAGGGAGCCTTGCTGTGGTGGTGGCCCTGACCCGCCATGGGCCTGGCTCTGCCCTCACACCGGGCGTGACAGGGACGTATGGCGGAGGGGGCCTGCGTGGCGTTACGGTTGTATTCCCAATGCTGAGAGATCCTGCAGCATCTCTGTGGCAGGATTTGCCGCCATGTCACTGGGCACCGAGCATGGCGGCCACCCAGAGCGGCTGCATTTCGACAGTGCTGCCTACACGTAAAAACCAGGTCTCCCGCGTGGCTCCCTGCCAGCGGATTGCTGGCATCCTGTGAGAGACTGCTCCGTGTCCACAGAGCTGCTTGCAGGCCCGGGAATGCCATGTGAGAAGTGTTCTTGGAAAGGCGGCTCAACCTAAGTATAAAAACCCAGTTCTGTCAGTGGTCATTAGTCATAGCTTTGCAGCTTGATGGCGTCTTCCACCTGACATCTTCAAGACCCGATAGTCATTGATCACTTGAGCCTTGTGAGACCCTCCCAAACTGGCTGGCATTGCTGCAGCTTCTCGTGTTTACAGCTGAGGAAACTAAGGCAGTAGCAGGAGACAGTGACCTGTGAAAGGTCCCTGAGGTCGTTAGTGGCCCCGTTAGGAGCAGATCCAGGTCTCCTGGAGCTCAATGTAACCTCCTCCGCCTCCACTGTCCTCAGACATCTGGGTTTTCGGGCAGGCAGGTGCTCGGTTTCCCCTGCAGGACTCAGCATCTCTCCTTGCCCTGTAAAGCCAGGCAGATTTCCTGCTCCTGAACACGTCAAGAGGGCTCTCTTTTCTTGGGGTTTTCCTGCTTTTATACTGGCAGCAAAGCTTGGGGAAGCCCAGCAAAGGCGGGAGCATCTTTCACTAAACCAGCAGCCCTATGTCCTGCAGGAGCCACTGCTTTTCTCCTGGAGGTGTCTCAGCAAGTCCTGCCAGGTCCCTTTCCTGCCAGGTCCAGCCTTGCTTTGTGTGGGAAAGCTGATCAAATCCCAACCCTGGGTACTGCACCACCGAGAACTGGCCCCACACCACACCAGTGCTGAGGGGTGACACACGGCCATTCGAGCAGCTTCGTTGTATGTTCACTGTGAGAACGTGTGATGTTTCATGTACATGTGAAAGCCAAGGTGAGGACAAAGGAGACAATAATACTTCCCTGTTCACTCCCAAATAGCTGCAGCAGGGTCCCCGCAACTGGTAGGGGGCTGGCACTCAAACCCCGTGCTGCCCATTGTGTGCAGACCTTGGGGTGGGAAACAGCAAAGGAGACTCACGCTTGTAAGCCGTCTGCTGCCCACGCGCCCACCTGTGAGGTCTCATGGTGTCCCGCGCTGGGGCCGGCAGCGAGGGAGCAGTGGGGCCAGCGGGATCCTGGCACATAGGTGTGACACTGGCACTTCGGACACTTGGCTTTCCCGTGCGGGGCTCCTGCCCTTGATAAACGTGCTCCAGGCATACATCTGCCCTATGGGCTGCCCCTGCGGGTCCATCTGCCAGGCTGGCTGCCAGCCAGCTCCCATTTTGGTTGCTCCATTTCACTTGAGCAGAGGTGCCAAGAAGCCCTTTGCAGAAGCCACCTGAAGGAAAGCCCAGCAAAACAAAAAAGTCCCCGTTCCTGTGCCATCCTCATTCCCACACCGCAGTGCCCACACAGTGCTGCCCAGCATGAACAGCAGCGAGATGGAGACAGCGCTGCCTGGGCTCAACTGGCTTTTAATGAGACCAGTTTTAATTGCATGCGTGGCCTTGAGAACCAAGGAGACCAATCCCAGGTACTGAAGTCTATCTAATTTGATTGCTCAGGGAAGACAAGCCTACAGCTGATAACAGCACTTGGGGGACAGGCTGGAGTTCATGCCATGGCTGCGCTTTTGCCAAGCAGGCAGCCCAGGAATGGGCCGATCCTTGTTGCTAATGAAGTGGATGTTTCCCGGCGTGACCTTTGCAGCCTCTGAGATACTGGTCAAAACTCCCAACAGCAAATAAAATATTTACTGCTCCCAAATGGGTCCAGACCTGAGCTTCAGCCCTAAGATAGCAAAAGTCAGAGAGCAGCAGAAAAGCAAGTGAGGACTAACACTGCAGGGCACGGCACTAAGTTTGTAAGACCACCAGTGGTGGCGTGTGACCTGACTTCCAGCCTTCAGACAGATAATTTGAGGGCATCAGCGTCTCCTCTGAGCTCAAATGCTCAAAGCCTGGGTGCATTGGCCGGGGAATAGCTGCAGGTTGCCTGCTGTCTGCCTGGCACCACGCACATGGGAGCTGCGGACATCCTGGGGCTGCACCAAGAGCTGCTCCAGCCGAGAAGCAAAGTATCGATAAATAAATATGTGACCAGAGTGGAGGGCTGGGCTGCAGCTGCCAAATTACAGCCTGAGGCCTCAGCCTTATTAACATGGAGATCCCTCTGCACCGCTCTGGGAAATAACTGATGGTACCCCTGGAGTGGTGTTTTTCTTGCTTTCTTCTGCAGATTGACTTTTCTTGCTCCCTCTGCAGGAAGGGGGAATGGGCAATGCTGGTCCTGCCGGGACGCAGGCAATGCCCTGCATCCACTGACGTGCTCTGGGTCACCGCAGGCCACCCCCAGCCGGGACCCTGCCTTCATCTGTTTTGGATGCCAGTGCTAATGCAGTAACAGGCTTAGCGACAGCCCTTTATGAGCTTCAATCTCAGTGGAAGTGGGAGTAAATATTTTTATGGTGGTATTTTCAGAGGCTTCGCATGGCTGGAGGGGGCTGGAGGTGCTGATCTTGGGGCTGAGGAGGACGGAAAGGCCATGCTTGGGCAGACGATGGGCCGCTGCCAGAGCAGGACCTGCTTGGGAGAGGCAGGAGGTCAGAGTTCTGCAGGGTGCTCAGGATGTGACAGCCCACAGGGAGCCCTGGCAGTGGGGATGGGGCAGACCCACGTCCCCGTAGGCTGCAGCATGGTCTGGGCTCACCTGGCTGGAGCGGGCAGGGTCCCTGGGGCTGCACTGCAGAGCAGCAGAGCTGGTCATCCCTGCAAGGCACCGGGGAGCTCCTGGCCGTGAGGGCAGCCAGCTCTGCTCAGGTTCGCTGCATGATGCTTGGCTGGGCTATTTATAGCTCTGCCTGTCGAGTCTCTGTTGAGGCAACAGATCTCAGGGTCTTGTGGATCTTTGTTCTGAGCATCCCAGACCAGGAGGCGCAGAGCCTCGGCTCTCCCCTTGCCGGGCCAGAACAGAGTCACGGTTTGCATCAGGACGGCAGTGCCGCGGGCACAGAGCCCAGCTACCGCCCCGGTGCAGGCACGGGAACCATCCCGGCTGCGCTGGAGGAGGCAGCTCCCTCCCCCCCTGGCAGTGAGCTGTGCAGGAAACCCTCTGCTTTTCTGCTCCAAGGAGCTCCGGTATCTGGCAAACACCAAACCAGTCTTGCAGCGCAGCGGGTGAGCCAGGCCGGTGGGTCAGGATGCCACCACCCTTGGTGGAGCCAGGTTGCACAGCCTGTATTGCTACACCATCCCCTACTGATGAAGGAGCTTCGTTAGTGGGGAGGGAGCTGAGCTGTTGTGAGTCAGATCTGTGTTCCTGCTGCCATGAGTTTCTGCTTAATCCTCGTGTGCGATAGAGTGACAATCGCTAAGTCTGGTTTTACTATAGTATTAATCCTGAGCTGAGGCCAGGGCAGATGACAGGGGCTCGGCAGGTTTTAAGGCCAGAGAGCAGCTGCTGAGCGATGCTGGTCCTGTCTGTCCTGCGCAATGGGAGGCTTTCCCACGAGGACTCCATGCTCGAGACCTCCCGGTATTTTCCCTGTGCAAGCGGGTGCAGAAGCACGGCTCGTCTCCCTCCTGCCCTGCCTGTCCCAGGGACAGGAGGGAGCTGCCCCGGGGACCCAGCTGCAAAGGGACAAGGTATAAAACGGTGGCCCTGAACCCAAATGGTGACAGTCAATGGTCCACAGATCTGGCTCCAGTGTGGATGGCTGCTTCTGTAATCCCAGGGTAACACCATCCCAGTTATGTCCTGCCTCCTTCCAAAGCGGTCAGCAGCAAGAGGAGGTGGAGGAGCCCCACTCCTGCCCGGCACTGCCCTAGCTGCGGCCACCACCAGGCGCTGCAGGCTCAGCGCTGCTCTTTGCACGTGAAGGAGCACGGCCTTGAGGGACGAAAGTGTTTCAAATGCCACGGCAGGAGATGCGTTCCTGAATCGTGACAAAAAGCATTTATTTATAAATTCCTCCGAGTGCACTATATAAGGCACTTCACAGGGATTAACAGGAAAAGGGCCTGGCGGCGAGGAGCAGTTTGCCATCTAAGGCTGTGCTCCCCCTGCCCCGTGGCCACGCGCTTCCTCACAGGCCATGTTTCCAATCCCAGGCGATTTTAAGTCAAAAACCACAAACTTTGTGCACATCTGCCATCAGAAATGCAGCGGTCTGGGAAGCAAAAGCTGGGCTGACAGTGCGGCTGCAGCATCGCACCAGCTCTGCTTCCATGCTGCACCTCCGCAGCAACATCCTCCATAGGAGATTTTTCTTCTCATTTAACTTAAACTCACTTTGCTACAACCTAGCCCATTACTTCTGCTCTGCCCCACCACAAACATGGCACACTGACATTAGTTTGTAGCACGTGTCCGTAGTAGATGACTGCAGAAATGTCGCCTTTGTCTCCTCTCGCTGCAGGAATTCCTTTCCTCTCTCTTCCTCCGACGTGTCTCCTGCACCTCTGCTCAGCTTGCTCTTCTCCAGACTCCACCATCAGTCGCTCTCTTTTGCCAATAATCAATAAAAACAACAGCAGCAGTAGAGCACCTTCTTTTATTAATTCACCTCCTCGCTTTCCCCATGTGTCCTGTGGGATGTGGGCATGGCAGTGGCACCCGGGCACCCTGGAGCAGGGCGGCTGCTCCACACAAAGGGGGATTTGGCCACTTCATCACATCAACACACCCGCCCTCCATCAGGTCCTGCCTGCTGCGGCTGGAGCACGAACATCACAGCTGGGACGGCTGCGGGTACTCTTCCTCGTGTAGTGACACCTCAATCACCGATAATCATCCTCCTGTGGCTGATGCATCGAGCGAAGAGCCGGCAGCTCCCGATCTCCTGGCAGAGACATGCTGCAAAGCAACTGCACAGAAACGAGACGTGAGTGTGAGAGGGAGGCACTGCCAGCAGCTCAGCCCCGCATTCAGCTTCTGCCGGGCTAAAGCCCTGCAGAGTCTGACCCCTTGAAAAATGCATTGTTCTCCCCTGCAAGTGACAGCCCGTCCGCAAGGCACCCATGGGGTGGTAAGCGCTGCCCAGGGGGACGGGTCCGCTCGCAGCCAGGCACCCCGTGACCTGCTGCCCAAGCACCCGCGTTGTCCTGGGGCAGGATCCAGCCGACGGCTTCTGCTGGGTGCTCACGCCTCATACCGAGACCTGGCACTTGCCTTGGGCAAAGGGGAGCAGGATCTGGCCCTTGCTCGTCGCTGCAGTCCCCAGCCACCAGTTTTCCGTCTGCTGGAGCCGGATCCCTCACCGGCTGCAGCCCCCCCGAGGCTGCCCAACGAGTTATTTTTTACCAAGAGTCAATTGTTTTGGCAAGCATTTTGCAAACTACATTACAGAGGGTTTGCTATCAGTCCTGGGCTGCTTTGATCAATCTTGTTTGCGAAGCAGTTTTCAGCGCCCTGGTTAATGTACGTTATTATCTCCCTGAATCCCTGCTATAGAACCTGAATAAATCCCGTGGAAAAAGAAAATGCCCTATAAAAGGAAAAGCTCTATAAAACTCCAGCAGGGAGCTGCCACTGCTGATGCTGAGGGTTTGATCAACGTAAGCAGTCTGTTAACATCAATATCAGACCCCAAGTCCCCCAGTTTATTGTTCACAACTTTGGGACGATAAAGCATTTTCACTACCTGCCATCCTCTTCACCGCAAAGATCCGGTCTGGGCGCATTTCTGTCTCCCATGTGTTACTCTCACATCCCCCCTGGGCACCAGGAACCAGGTTCTCCCTGTGCCCAGCGCTCTGGGCACCTTGTCCCCATCCCTGATCTGAAAAAGCCTTCAGTCCAGAGTGAGACCGGAGTGCACGTATACCGGACCTGGGATTGTCCCCCAGACTCCCCAGCCGGGAAAGGGGTCACTAACCGTTATTGCTGCTGGGAGCAGCGGGGCAGGAGGCGCAGGGGGTCGAGATGTTCCTGCCTGGGGAGAAATGCTCCTTTGTTGGAAGGACCACCCAGGGCTGGGTCAAACACTTCCCATCAGTGTCAGGCACCGGGGCTGTGAAACCCCCAAACACGGCCTCCAGCCATGCAATGCCCTGCCTGCCCATCCCCAAAGCCAGCACGGCCCGTTCGTGGCTCCAGCGTGCACGGAGCTATCATTCCTCATCTCCCAGGGTCCGTCCCGGAGCAGAGGCAGCTGCAGCGTGGCACTACGGCAGGGCAGCCTGGGCTTATCTCCAAGGCAAACAGGCTTAAAAATGTGACAAGCTATAGATGGCTTTTTGTCTAAACATTGCTTTCCATGAGGTAGCGCGTTCCTTGCCATCCCGCAAGCGTGCTAGAAAAACTAATACTAAACGCCTTGTGAGCCTTATTAATATGTATTCAGGTCATCTGCTCTCTGCAAGTTTTTGCAAGTGACTTGCGGTGTGCAGTTCATGCAGGATCCATAAATAAAAATATCGCTCTGGAATCTCGGCGGGGTCATATTAGCACAGGGATATAACAACTGCCTTTGTGCATGCGGAGGGACGAGGGGTGATGCAGCCCAGCCGGGCTGAGCTGGCCAGCCCGCAGCTCCCGGCTCCCAGCACCCCTGCCCCGGCTCTCAGACCAGCTGGATGCACTGAGAGCTGGGAACTCCCTTTAACCTGGTCTCTCCCGAAGTGAAAGGTGGGTTTAGAGACAACATAAGCACCAACGGAAAAGTCACGTCAAGCCACACGCTGCGTGACCATGCCCTGTGGCTTCGCTCCCGCAGCAGGCTTTGCAGGGGTCCCAGTCTGACCGAAAGGCAGAGGGGTTTCAGGACACAGACTTGGTGGGCTTGCAGGGCCAGGTCAAGAACGAAAGTTAATTTGACTTCTTCCTTTGAGTTTCTCCACTTTTTCTTTTCTGTCCTCCCTCCCATCATAGCATTTGGGCTGGGTGCTCCAGCACAAGCCCTAAACCCAACGTGGTTTCTCTGCAAGGGACCCTGCCTGCACATCAAAGGTTTCCTAAATTTTTAAGGCTGGAAGGGCTGTTGTGATCATCTGCTCTGCCCTCCCGTGAGCCACAGCACTCACCACGGTTGGTTTTTTGTGGCTGAGCAGAGCACTGTGCTGCCCTCAGACGAGCTCGGGGGTGCCAAGGCATGCCGGGTTGCTCTGGGCTGGCTGCAGGGGGGGTGTTTCCTCCTGCACCGCTGCAGCACATCCAAAGCAGCCACATCTCTGCGCCGCTTTCTGCATTTCCTCCACTCTGCCGCGCTCCTTCCTTCCCTGCAGCGGGTCAGCCATGGGCTGCAGTCCCCACGGGTGTCCCCGCTCCGGGAACACGCTGGGCACTCACAGGTGAACCACCTGGGAAATCACTTGGAAATCACTTGGTGCTCATGCATGAAATAATTGAGCAGTCATGCACGCGCTAATTGGGCATTCATATGCAAAATAACTGGGCGCTCATGCGTGAACTACTTGGGTGCTCATGCATGCACTAATTGGGTGCTGATGCATACAGTAATTAGGCATTCATGCATGCATTAACTGGGCATTCATGCATGGACTAATCCTGCACTCGTGTGTGAACTAATTGTGAATCTGTGTGCAGGTTCACTGCGCGCTCATGCAGGATCCTTTTGGGTGCTCATGCGTGCGCTGGTTGGGCACTCATGCATGAACTAATTGGGTGCTGATGCATGCACTAATTGGGTGCTCATGCATGAACTCGTTGGGTGCTCAAATGTAAATTAACTGGGCACTTGTGCATCCACTGATTAGACACTTATGCATTAATCAATTAGGCACTCATGCATTACTCGACTGGGTGCTCGTGCTGGGACAAGCAGAGCCCGGCAGAGCGGCAGCCCCGCATGGGGGCAGGGAAACCTGCCGGCACCAAGCACGGGATGGTGCAGCACCAAAAATACCCGCTGGTTCCCCCGGCACGTGTGAGCTGGCGGTTTTCTCTCCCCAGCAGCCTTGCTGCCACACGCGAGCCGATCTCACACCTTCCCCCAAGCTCCCCGGCGCGTAGGAAGCAGCTACTGCCATACGGGCAACTTAAACTCTGTTCTGGCACAGCATAAATACGAGAAGCTCCAAAAGCAGGAGACAAGGTCTCCACTGTGTAGAATGATTTAGGTCAGTCACACTTCTGCAGTGATTTATTTAAGCTCTAGCAGTTCCTGGCCTGAGTGAGGGAAAAAATGAGGAAAAAAAATAGAATCCCCCATATTTACACTATTTTTCTGTAATGTTTACGTGGTGGAAGTTACAGCATCATCTGCCAGTGCCGTTTTAATCCAGGCCTGCAGACATTTCCCCTACACACTCACATTTCTTGGGGTTCAGACTGTGGTGGAGCAACTTGCTAAGCACAAAATCTCAGCCTGCAAAAGCTTTCGAGCAGTTGGTTGTTTCTCGCTGAAGAGCGCGTCCCTCCATCACTACCGAGGCTTCACCAGCAATGACCTTGCCTTCCTGCAATCGAAAAAAACAGCCATTGCAAGCGGACGCAGAAGCAAAGCAGCCAGAAACAACCCACTGTGGGTGCAACTCCGCAAAGCCACAGCCGGCGAACGGGCAGTGCTGGGAGCCCAGCACATCCTGCGCCAGAGCCAGCACCAGCCCGGCAAAGCAGGACCACTGACGTGGGGCTCCCCAGGACGGGCACTGGAGGCGATGCCTAGCTAGGTAGCTATGTATGTAAATGTATACATACCAGGCAGGTATTCACGGGCTCGCCGTGACACAGGTGCCTGGGCCAGCAGCCCAGCGGGCTGGCATCAGTGAAAGCACCAGCCAAACCCCCGTTGCTTGCCCTCCTTGCCAGCCCGCTCGGTCGTCTATCAGTGCTCTCACTGAACTCTACGGAAGGAGCTGCAACAGTTGATCCAATCAATAAATATGCATTTTATACATCCCTCAAGTCTGTAATATCTCTCTGTATATAAGAGGCCATGAGGGATGTTGTTTTAATTAAAGGAATGCTTAAGGCTAGTCTGCCTACCGCTTAATCTGCCTTGGAGATGCAGTGGGGGAGAGGTTGTCCTCCCGCAGAGCTCTGCTCACAGCCCAGCTTCTCGCCAGCAGCAGCCCGAAGGCTCAGCGACAGCACGAGGGCAGGACCAGGGAGACAGAGCGGAGCGCAGCCCGTATCCACCTCCCTCTGACACCTCCAGCACCGGCCAGGAAAAGAAGTGGTGCTCAACCGGAGTGGCTCTGATCCCACCACCCTTTGGACTCGGCTCTTCTCCTGCCACAAGCCTGCCGGTGTGGAAAGCGGCAGTGCCTTCTCTAGGCACAAGGGATTTATTTTATAAACAGCTGGCTGAAAACCTGTTCACATCTCCAGCCTAAATGCAAGGCGGCTCTTCTGTTGGCATGCAGGGAATATTCCCGTTATCCTACCAGTGATGGGGCTCTCCCTCCTGGCAGCGATGCCCTGCATAAGAAGGGTCGAGTATCTGAGCATCGCCCACCGCAGTAGGTCCACGTTGGGGAGATAGCCTTAAACAGCCACAGCACCGACCCAAAAAACTCGGAGCTCCAGTGCTGGCTGCAGAGGCAGGAAGAAAACTCAGCTTTTGGTATTTTACTGCATATGAAATCTCATGGTGTCCTCCCAGCACACAACCCGGGCCCCGGGGAAGCCCCTGGCAGCGGGACACCCCCCGAGCAGCCCGCTGCAGGCTGGCCTTGGGGCCGGGGGTGTGTGGCCGGGCATGGCTGCGCTGGGGTTTCCTCTCAGTTCCTCTCCTGCAGCGAAACATGGTGGGAATTACTGGGCAGGGTCCAGCCACATCCCCAGTCTGAGGGGTGGTAGTTATTAGTGGCGATACGGGGAGGAGGTGTCAGGAATGCATTTCATGGCAAGGAAAGTGTAGAGGTTTCTAGCGCACAAAATATACATTGCCAAAGTTTGCAAAGGTGGTGTTATTTTTTAAGGGAATGTAACAGCTGCTTAGGTCCCATGGCAAGGAAATATCTGTGGGAGGAGAGCAAACCTCTGCACAGACGGCATGCGTCCTCGGAAACTGCCCTCGGTGGCCTCAGATGGCTCTGCCTCCGTGCTGGGCTCCATGTGAGCCCGTGTGTCAGCCCCCAGCAAACACGTCTGTCTGCGCCGCAGAGCACCAAGAAGCCAGCGGGTTTCCTCGGGCTCCTGTGCCACTGCCAGAGCTGCACCCAAACCTCTGCCCTTGGTGTAAACCACCAATGCGAGCGTCTGGAATGTGCATTTCCAGTTCAGCCCAGTCTCACCAGTGCTCAGGGGACACTTCAGCACTGGTCCAGCACAGCGCTCAGCTCCTGCGTAACTCCAAACAGGCAAGTAGTCGGTCAGGGAGCAAAGCTGCCCTCTGCCCAGGAGGATGAGGAGGAATAAAAAGGGGAATAATAAACAAAAAAAAAAAGCCCTAGAGGAATAAAAATACTCACTGATGTTTTTGATGCTCTCAGAGCAAACAAAAGTGTACAGAGGCACTGCTTTATGCTCGCCTCTAGGACTGGCGGCACACATTTATTGTTCTCCTTCTGCTGCTAACAGCAAAAAAGCCTCGCAGGGGACAGCCCTGGGCAGAGAGCGCTGTGGCCACACGGGCCATAATGGCAACCTGACGGAGCTCGAAGCAGAGTGTGTGTGGGTGGACGGACCCCGGCCGCTCCCTCGTGCGTGGGATCACGTCGGTGGAGAGCACCCGTGCTAGGTGGTGGTGGCAGCCACAGGGGCCAGCAAAGCCCCTCCCGAAGGCAACGCTGGGCTTGAAACCAGCCTGCCACAACGAGGAGGAACGAGGACTGGCGTGGGAAGGAGCTCAGCGTGGCGCGTCTCCCTGGTTTGCTCTGGAAGGGCTTCGCCCCGCTGTGTCCCACCTCCCCACCGGCTTCTTTCTCGGTTCACAGCGGTGCTGCAGAGGATAAACTCAGCAAATCCAGTTCCCACTGCAAAACACCCACCGTGTCTCTTTAAACACAAAGTGGTGCACGTCTAATGAGAACCTCTGTTACAGAAAGGCAAATGAAGGAAACAATAAAGTCCTCAGCGTTATCCAAAGCGTTGGGTTTACGGTTAACTGGTTCCCATGGAGGAAACGCGGCTTTTACTGGTGCTGCGGCTCCCTGCCCTCGCCAGCCCGGCTCTCCCAGACCTCCTCAGCCCATGAAGCTCGCTGCTCCTTTGATCCTTTCTCTCTCATGTGTGGAATTCCAGGGTATAAAAATGTTAATATGCTTCCTGGGAAACTATCAAAATAATATCCGATGTTCATGCTTGGGTGCTGCCTCCAAATTACAATGATCTGCTGTTCTTATGTACTATCCTCAAGCAACTGCACCCAAGAGGCATATTAGGAAAAAGAAAAAAATCAGGTTTCTTCTTTGTATTTCACAGTTTAGTTGGGCTCCTGCGGTACCAGGAAGTCTGATAGCATACAAGAAATGAAAATTGTCTCGTTTTTGCTTCGCCCCGCACGGCAGGGTGAAGGACAGCCACTGCCAGGAGAAGATTGCCGGGGTGTTTCCACTCCTGCTTTCTGACTACATTATTTTAACTTGTTAATTTAAAAGCAGTTGATTTTGCACCTTTCACCTCCTTTAAGAATGACCTGCATATGAACTGGGAGGTTTCCTAAACAGGGAATGTCTGGATAATAAAATGCTGTGAAACAGGATTTCCAGTGGGAACAGAAGCAGGCCTTTTCGCAGTACCTGTTAGCCGGGGCGCGGGGCTCGGCAAACTGCTCAGGAACTTGGCAACTGCTCCCACCCCAGGCCTTTTGTAAACGTCCAGTTTATTTTTCCTCGTTTGTTTGCCTTTCGTTGAGCTCAGACGGTAAAAAATATATGGTTCGGTGTCACTCCTACCTTGGTCTGCGTGACTTTCTTTATTCACGCGGTTATCGCAACCCCTCGCCTTTCTCAAATGTTTACATAAAGTTATGCTCGTCAAGGAAACAGTTACCTAAAACTTTATTTGTATTTAAAAATATTCTGCTTGAAACAAATTTTAATGCATTTCTCACTCATTCTATTTCCTTGTATTAAAAAAATCAGCAAACCCACGCTGATGCCACGGTGGCCGCATCCCACCCTCTCTTTTCAGAGGGAGCGGGGACGTCGGCAGCGCTGCCGGCGGCTCTCTGATGGAAAGCTAATGGAAAACCTCCTTTTAAAAACCACCGAGGCCTAGCAAATTGGGGTTATTTCTGGAGAACAAAAAGATTGGGCTCTCCCCACGCTCCTGAGGGGCACCGCGGTGTCTAAATGCAGAGCTCTCGCTGCCCCTAGCAGAGCAGCCGGCGGCTGTGCCACGGCACGGCGGTTTCCTGGTGGGGGACAGATGCCGCACACCAAATAAGAAGCTACCGATGCCTCTAACAGACATGTACAAAAATGCTGCCTGTTTAATAAGCCCCGCAGCCCCGGTGTCGTGGTTCCGGCTGGGATGGAGCTGACTTTCTTGCTAGCAGCTGGTGCAGTGCTGCGGTTTGGGTTTGGGATGGGACCGGTGTTGGTAGCCCACTGGTGCTTTGGGTTGTTGCTGGGCAGTCGAGGCCTTTTCTGCTCCTCACCCGACCCCGCCAGCGATGGGCTGGGGGGGCACAAAGCTGGGAGGGGACACGGCTGGGACAGCTGACCCACTGACCCCAGGGGTATCCCGTACCCTGTGACGTCATGCTCCGTGTATAAAGCTGGGGAAGAAGAAGGAAGGGGGGACGTTCGGAGTGGTGGCGTTTGTCTTCCCAAGTCACCGTTATGCGTGATGGAGCCCGGCTCTCCTGGGGACGGCTGAACGCCCGCCTGCCATGGGGAGCAGGGAATGGATTCCTTGCTTGGCTTTGCCGGTGTGTGCGGCTTTTGCTTTACGTATTGAACTGTCTTTATCTCAACCCACGAGATTTTCCTCACTTTTACTCTTCTGATTCTCTCCCCATCCCACCAGGGCAGTGAGTGGGCGGCTGCGTGGTCCTGGCTGCTGGCTGGGGGCAAACCACGACACCGTGGCTCTTGCAGCAAGGGGCGGCTCGCTCGGCATTACCTCCCCGGTGTTTTGTCACCACCAACTGTTTCAGTCCCCTGTATCAGGATGGCATCGTTCGCTCCGAGCTGAAGCAGAAGCGGTGGGAAAGGAGGTGCCGAGCGGGGTCCGTGAGCTCCTGGCGCTGGGGCTGTGCACTACGGCAGCAGCTCCTCGGCGGATCCCAGCACAGCCAGCTCAGCCGGCCGTATGCCGCGCACCTGGGGCATGGGAAGGCATCGAGGGGAAGGGATACAACTCTGGGAAATGCGCAGAGAAATAAAAATAGCAAAAGAAACAGGAGCGAAGGAGCAGTTGCAGGGGAAAGCCTGGCCGGCCAGTCTCTGCGTAACCACGAGATCTTTCTGAAATGAGCAACCCAAGCGGATACACTCCTTTTCGCTTATGTATTCCTTAGCAGGAATAAACATTAGCAGGTTTATTTTCATTAACAGTTTGCATTCATTTTTCTCCATCCACGTCAGGCTTTGGAGCATCCCAGCAGGCCGGGAGAGGGAAGAGCAACGAAACCGGCTGCTGCAATATTCAGTGACCGCGGGAGGCAAGGAGTGACAGAGAGTGGGCAGGAGGAGCCCGCAGAGCCCTGTGTGAACATAAATGTTTTCCCAGGGAAAGCAATCAATTAGAACAGGTTTGGGGGGGCTCATTTAAACTTTTCAGGCTGTGCTTACGGCTGCCTCTTCCCCTCCCCGCCCCCAGACGTGGTGTGCTGGCACGTGGGAATCGAAGGTGAAGCCAGGCGCTGAAAATCAGTGACATAAAAACAAGACAGCAGAAATCACATCAAAACTCCTGTTGGGTTTTGGGTTTGGGTTATTTTGGTTGGTTGTTTTTTTTTTTTTACATTAACATTAATTGCAAGACAAATAACTCCATACGATTTAACTAGATTCTGCATCCTTGCGTCCCTTCAGCCAGCCCGGCAGGTTGCTGGAGACCAGCCGGCGTGACAAGGTGGCTCGTGGTCCTGCGCTGCCGCAGGAAGGGGTCTGGGCTGCGCCGGAGGGGCCCGTGAAGACCTCAGAGTCTGCTCCAGGGACCTTACAGTCACGGCTCTGCCAAGCACGTCGTGTTAACAGACACAATGGCGTAGCTGTTCTAACGAAGGAAAAAGAGCAATGTTTCAGAATTTCTAAAAATGGGCATTTTCACAGTGCCTTCCAGGCGGGATTTGAATTTGAGTGGTTTTATCTATGGAAAATTCCAGTCGATGCAGCCTGCTCTCCTGGGTGGCTTTTCTTCTTTAAATCTCTACCTGTGTGGGTCCTTTCAGGCTGGCTTTCAGGAAAAATTCACACCGCCACAGCGTGTTGTGTTTTTCCTTTGCATTGAGACGTGCTACAGCATGTGCATATGAAATCTTTTTGCTTACGTATAAATCTACGTAGATAAAATGAGCTCTACCACCATCCGCTTTTATGGGAAATATTTTCAAATTTTCACACGCTTTCCTTGTCTTATCAATGTACTCAGAGTTTCTCTGAAAAAAATCACAGACTGTACTTTTGCATCTTTTTTCTACGTGCAAATTAATAAGTGTGATAACACTGAGGCACTATTTAAAATCGAAGGCCACCAAAATATCAGCTTAATATTTCAAGCTCCAAAGACACCATCCGTGCAGTTCCGTGCTCCTGCTGAAATGCCAAAGAAACCACTCAAGCAGCATATTCCGAACGACCGTTATGGGAGGGAAACAGCAAGTTTGGACAATTCAAAGCTTAGTTCTCTGAAAAAATGTTACAACTTCAGACGCCGTTTTAAAAATGACCCTTTCCTTCCAAACAATCTGAGCTTTGATGAACTGTTGTTTTGCAACAAAGTAAGATTAGTCAAGACTAATCCCAGCTGGATCGTACCGTACTAAGGATTAGGAAAAACAGGTTCTCGCCGACCGAGCCAGGTGAGCGGTAAAGGTGATGAAAGCCAGCCCGCAGGACTCAGCCCAGCCCACCCGCTGCCTGCGCTGCCCCTTCCCCTGCCCGCCCGTCCCGGGAACACCTCTTGCCGCCAATGCCTCTGTTTGATCACAAACAAAAATGAGCTGTGACCCCACGATAAAGCATTTTAGTATCTTTGCATAAAAAGACCCGCCTGCGGCATCGGGATGCAAAGAGCGAGAGCGCGTTTTAACAGCGGTCTGGGAATGAAGGGGAGAGGAGGGGAGGCTGTGAAAATGCCAGAAAGGGCCAAACCAACGTTGTGGTTTTTCTTTCTCTCCGTGGGAAGGCCTAAAGCAGAGCGAGGAGTGGCTGCAACAAAGCGCTCTCCAGCCTATCTCCCCCTGGATCAGTTCGGCGCGCTCAGACACTTCCCATACTGGGTTACACAGTTAACACTTGCGTTATTCATCAATATTCTCAGTTTGGAAAGCCCTGGTTTTCATTACTGTCATTTTAAGAATGAAAGCTTGTCATTTTACAGTAGTTGGCCTCTTTTTTAAGCAAGATTATTTGCCATTTCCTTCCCAGTCATTTATTTTCTACATAATTAATGTTTAATGATTCTCCACATATACATTTTGCCAGAAAGCCAAAAGTGACTCTGACAACGCAAATAAATGTTCTGCAGCTTATCCAAGTGTTTTAAGCACTCCGCTGATAACACAGAGCTAAAAAAGGTAATGAGGAAGAAAACATTCAATATTTCTATAAAGAGACACTTCATTAAGGTAATTAAGGCAATCATTTAAAGCAGTTATGAGGATTATTAACACACAAAAGAAATTATGCAATAGGGTTTTCGCAAACCAGGCAGACTTACCATTATTTTATGATGCCTTTAAGAGTAACTTTCAGCAGTTTAATAAGCTTTTGAAAATAAAGACTCATTTCTTGGCAAAGGATGGAGCCTTCGCTATACCTGGGAAGAGCCTATCTGGGGCCTTTGAGATTTGGGGTTTTTTGTGGGACGGGGAGTTGTTCTTTTCTTTTTTTTTTAACATGCAACAAGTATGGCAAATAACTGCATGAGCTTGTTAAATTGTCCTCGTTCAAAAAATGTATTTACCCCCAAGCACCCACTTGACGTCCTGTAGACCAGCGCTGGAACCACGGGGGCGTTGCAGTCGCCGTCTCGCCAGTTCCTACTCCGCTCCAAAGAGAATTGTGGAACCGTAACACTTTTCTAAAGACGTAGAAAATCCCTAGACGGTTGGTAGTTTATACTTTACAAACCACCACTTCTGAAGATGGGCTTTCTCGTGACATCTTTCAGTGATTAATAGCAGTCTTTATTTAAACCACTAGCAACCTAACATCGGTATTACCAACGTTAAAAATCGCTAGAGCAGAGCACATCACTGTACTTTAATCTATACACGAGAAAAATGAAAGGCATTTATAACAGTCAAACATGTTATGACGTTACACTGAAAATATTTTTCTAACTGTAGGTTGTCAGGATTGCTGTTTTTCTAGCAGAGTATACGTTTTTAATTAACACATGAAAAATGAAGTATGCATGACAGACTCCACTAAAGAGGCATGACACATTTTTCAAAATCCCTTAATTAACTTAGGAGCCTAAAGGGTTTTTCTACACACTCAGATACTACTTTAACCCCATCACGGTCGTTATAGTAACTCAGCCGTTCTGGCACCACAGGGACTCACTTGTGCCGATACGGAAGATACCAAGGGATAAATGAGAGACATCCAGATTGCAAAGATACAACTTCTTCAAACATTTTTAGAAGCGTCCCTGCCACATCTGTTGTATCTTACGGATCACATAAAATACTCTCACTTCAAAAGCAATTTGCGCCCTGAGCTCCCAGCGTGAGCAGAGGAAGGGGTCGTGCTGGCTCAGGGCGTGGTGGGACGAGCAGCCGTGCTCCAAGGGCTTGGGGCACGGGGCAGCGGTTTGTCTCGCTAAAGCTGCATTTACTGCCTTAACGCGTCTTTTAGGGCCTTCTGACAAACTAGACCAGTACGCTGGCGGTTTAAAGTCACTTTACATAAATGAGAACTTCATAAACATAACACAGTTGTATGCTATTTTCTTGCTTCTTCCCCAGGGAATCCTTTTCTTCCCTCTTTTGTACACATTTCTCCTGGAACTCAAGTTAAACCTCCAAACACACACCACATAGCACACGCATCTGCAGGAGCACAGCCCTCAGGAGACGGCATTTTCATAAATGCATCCACTTGAGACATGATTTTGCCTGAATCTCAAATGCTTTTTTGTTCCTCCACTTTTATTAACTTACATAAACACAAAACAAAGTCAAGTACGTTCATAAGGTTTGTTCTGCCCAAAGTCATCGTGCTCAGCCTGCAAAGTAGATTTGAGCGTCCTTCCGGAGCAGACCATGAGATTAGCCTAAGAGCCCTTAAGAACCCCGATATAGTGTCCAGAAACAGGAAAACAGCGTTAGGGGAAAAAAAAAAACAAAAAAACCAACAGCCCTAAAACTTTAATGCTCTGCTGCAGGGG
Organism: Burhinus bistriatus; assembly: GCA_013397275.1. Lineage (NCBI taxonomy): Eukaryota > Metazoa > Chordata > Aves > Charadriiformes > Burhinidae > Burhinus > Burhinus bistriatus. The sequence continues at coordinate 976,153 of VYXH01004368.1, read as the reverse complement.
ACACGTAAGCAGGATGCTCGCACGGCTGAGCAGCAGGCCCAGGCCTGGACTCGGCTCCCTCTGCCCTCAGGGCAGCCATTTTACCTCAGCGGGGCCG
>VYXH01004368.1:938362-957343 GCA_013397275.1 Burhinus bistriatus | reverse complement strand
TCCAACGCAGCCTTCCACCGGGCTCTAACAAAACCCCGATGGAACAAACACCGTGTCTGGGAGAATAAATTAATCCCTCTTTAAACAGCCTGACTCAGGGGCCGGGTGACGAGAGAGCTTGTTTTCTTTTAAAATAGGACGCGAGCGGGCCGGATTTCTGTAAAAACTGGCGAAATGCTAACGGTAACAGGGAGGAATAGGGACGGTAGAGCGTGCAACCCCTCCCTTTGCCAACTGAGTCACAATTTTCCCCCTTCTGTCTGCAAAAGACTTGACTTAAAACCACCGCTGTTTATGTAATTCCGAAGAAAATCTAGTGTGTCAAAAAAAAAAAAATTAAAAAAAAAAAAAAAAATCCTTCCCTGGCTTTTGTGAGCCGAGCCCTTTCACGCCAGATTGTTTTCTGATGTCTCCTACTCTTTTTGAGCTTGAAAACATAAAATGTGGAATAGCAGCAGCAAAAAAAAAAAAAAAAAAGCCCCACACATCACCTTTCTCAAGGTAAAATAATCCTCTTTGCACGTTCCCAGCGGCCGTCACTCGCTTACTCGCTGTCCTCCTCGGAATTAAACCCAAACCCAACCCGTGACACGAGTTCAAAAACCTGAGTTGAATGAATAAATCCGCCAAGAGCGAGCACCATTCCTTTAGAGAGGAAAAATTATTCCCTTGCAAGTCCCGAGGGATGAGTCAGTCACTCGCCCGGGTGCTCTGCCTCCGAAAACACGCCGGGAATGTTCTGGGGTGCTGGTACCGGGAGCTGGGCGCTGGGTTTTCCGCCTTTTGCTGATGAAGGCGGGTGATGCCATCGAGTTTGGCTGAGGTCTTGTGAATTATTTCTCACTCTAGTGGGCAGTTGTGATTCGCACATAGGAAACTTCACGCTAAGAAGTTAATCTCCTTAGTTTAGGGCCATCTCCCTCCGAGTTGGGGCTGTTTTGTCGCCTTCCTGCCTCCCAGGCTCACAGATGAGAGTTTTCCAGGGGAAATTATTCGTAGACTGGCAATGTGGTGTTGCAGCAACCTCTGTAACAAACGCCAAGTAATACTTTCAAGTACGTGTCCGGCTTCTTGCTGCTCGTCTTTATTTTTTTGAAGAGTACTGTATTTTGAAATAGCGATGTCACACTTTGATTTAGGAGTAGGCTTTGCTGCTTTTAATTAAGGAGTCAGCAGTTCACTTTCCTAATGTACTTAGCTATGTGCGACTCGGAAGCATCTTCATAAAACTGACTTGGAAATTTTCCTCTGATTTTTTTTTTTTTTTTTTGCCCCAAATAATAAAGCTTTAAGACCTCATAATAAATGCTGAATATTGTTTCTTGAGTCATTTTGTTAAAAACAACTATTTAGGGTGCGAGCATCCTAATGCACCCAGCAGAAAGTACTGTTAAGATATTCCTGATGTGACTTCAGTTTTTCTTCTTGCCATTCTCGCCAACAGCGTGTCAGCCAAGATCCAACCGTTTAGTTAAAACTAGTAACAAAAAGTGGATTTAAAAGCCCCTCCCGGCCCCCCTCCCCGGTATCAGTTAAATAACAAATGTAAGTGACGGAACATACATGCTCATTCTTCGTGGGGGGAGTTTTACCAAGTGTGTGTTTCAGCTGTGACAGGATTTCTAAGGGACAGCTTAATACGCGGTGTGTAAAGTTGTAATTTTTAGCAAAATGTTTTTAGAGGAGGTTGCGATGTCTTAATTTTAGTCTTGCTAGCAATGGGATGTGTGACTGTAAATTGCTCTTTCCAAATAAAGTTGTTTGATTGTGTTTAGGTGGCATTTTGATGAATTGTATCTTTTTAAAGAAACGATTGTGAGACTGAATAAGCACTTCTTGTTTGGATATTATTAGTCCCTGAAATGCATATTTTGAAAACCACTTTTAGTATCTGCTCGGAAAGTGAAAGTTGTATCTGTTAATGTGAGGAGGAATCATCCATCAAACAGAGTGTTCAAGATATGACTCATGCTAATTTGTTGCTCTCACATTAAGGCTGGAGCGCAAAAATATTTTAGCCTCTGGCATTGGAAGTTCACGATGCCACATCCTACCACTCCAGGTCACGAATTACCGGATTTTTTTATTTACTGCCCCCCCAGGAAAGAAAAAATTAGTGATAGAACGAGGGTATTTTGCACGAGAGCCTGTCCCAGGCAATCAAAATGTCGCAAAAATGTTGACTTGACATTAATGCTAGGTCAAGTAAAACCGCGGTCTGTGCCTGAATAAAAATGACTTGCGAGAGGCGTGCAGCAGGTGCTGTCTCCCCTCCTCGAACAGCGAGTTTAAAAAAATACTGCCTGATCCTTTTTTTAAAAGGCTTTAACGCAGGCGGCCCTTGGAAACTGAGGAATACTGCTTGTTGCGAAGAGGGGTTGTTAGAAAGACAGCGCTGCTAATAACGCCGGCTATCTGGGAACCAAGATAAGCAGACTTACATAAGCAGCGGCTTCGTAGCCTGTAGCCTTATGAATATACATTGTTTTATGTCCACCGTCTCTGTCGGTTCCGTAGGAATAAGTGCATCATTACCTTGAAGTGCTGACGATTCCTTAAGGCTTAAAAATATCCATAAACTGCCTAAGTTTGAATCTTGTCCAAAGGATTTGGGCTCTCTATTATCCGATCTGCTAGCTCTGCCTTTGAAACTGTATCTCTGGAGCTATCCTTAGGTGCTCTTAAGTGTCTTCTGATGCAGTTTAACAACATTGTTTGATGCTTATTTAAAGTTGGCTGTAAAACATTTCAGAATTTTTTAAAATTAAAATTGTATTTAAGTACACAACTTGCTTAATATTGTACTTTCAATGTGTATTGTACGTACTCTATTCTTTTTATGCAATGTAGATGTCTCAATTGCTTTTTAAAAACGCGGAAAATAAATGGTTGAAAATCCACAATTGTCACTGAAGTCAGGCAGAAGTTTAATGGAGAAGCTGGAGCTTGTGCCGTGCCCTGATTTAGCAGCGTAGCCTCCAGGAGAGTTCTGCATCCGACTCTTCAGCAATCGCTTCTGCAAACCAGCCCCTTGGGCTCTTGTTTGAGGTGGCTGCTGGGACCGGGCGCGGGGTGGTAATGTTCAGCTTACCTGTTGCATCCCAAGCTTCGGCACAGATGGGACGTAAAATGCAGATAAAACCGGACAGGCTGGCCTGGCTCCTAACGATTCCCGCAAGTTTTGTCTCCTGTTGTCATACCGAATCTGCGCTTTCTCCCGTGAACCGTTTTCCTGTCAGATAGGCTTGGAGTGTTAGGGAGCACGTATTCATACCCACGTGGGTTAGTGTTTGTATCCACCGGTGGCTTTTATCCAAAGATCACCGGCATCGCACTCCTGAAAAATGAGCGGCTAAAGTGATGCAGGGCTTTTGCGGTGGCAGGAGGCGGCGGGAGCCCACCTGCAGCCAAGGGAGAGTCGCACCGAGGTGCCTGTAGTCACTGCTGCGATCGGGAGAGGCAAAGCAGCCGGAACTCGGATGCAACTAAGAAAAAGTATTTCTAGAAGCTCACTTTGTGACTGACTTCTCCAGAGGATGCGATGAGATGGATTCACGTAGGAAGAGTATTAGCCTGAGTGCGTTTCGTAAAGCCATCCATCCTCAACCAACGTAAAATTAGACAAGTTGGGGGTTGCAAGGCATCACAGTGTTTTATTCAGCTCTCACAGCCTCGAGTCGTGTTATTTTGTGAAGGAAACCATAGGGAAGAAGTCCTGGAAGGCTGCAGTACTCATCTGATGGGAATGCAAGTTTTCCCAAACTTAGCTTCAGACCTGGCACGCTGCGTTATTAACAGGACTGATTTAAAACTGCTCTGATGAGACTGAGGCACATCTTGAATACAGATGCGCTTAGACTGGCTTAAGGTGCTAGAGTGATTTATTTTAATGCTCCATTAGGCTGAATTGCTCTGTGTGGTTTCTAAACCACTTTAAAATTGTATCTGCTAGGGTTCTGTCCCAGTCTGACTGGGTGAGTTTTAATAACAGTGTTTTCTGCCTTAGAATAAACAACGCCTAACCCCAGCCTGGCGGAGAGCAGCCGGTAGCAGCCCAGGCTGCAGCTCAGCTGAGCAGTGCTTGCCGCGGCACGCTCCTGGGGGGGGTGTTCCCCTCCGTCTCTTCCCTTTAGCTTCTCCCACTGATTCCGTAGTTGAATCAGTTGGTATTGGCCAATTTGAAACAGCTTTCAAGTCTTTTTTGTTTTTTCCCCACCTTTTCCCACCCCCCCCCCCCGCCGCCGTGTTCTCCAGCATCTCTAGATGTCTACCACTGCTTATCGATTAGCTTCTCTTCCTATCACAAAGTAGCTGCTGATGAAGAGAAAAAGAACATGTCGCTATTCTTACTAGTTTCCAGACGCAAAGAGCGCAGTGGTCAGTGTATAAATGTGGCGGGAACCTGCTAAATATAGAAATGTGGCTTTAGACAGCTCTCGATTCAGGTTGCTTTGGTTTCAGTGCTAACACACTGTTATAAACACGTTGTTTAAATAAGACGCCTTATCGCATCCTGGCTCTCTCTGGCTGCAGTTTAATTCTCAGCATGCACTAAGCTTGGCTTAAAGGTGGGGCGTTATTTTGCAACTCCCATCGGTACATTCATACGCTCCAAAGATAGTCCCAAGGTGGCATCTGATATGATCGTTAGCAAAACAAGTTATCTGTTATGTAAAGATGAAACGCTGTGCTAGCAAAAGATCTGACAAGCACCTAGTTGTTTTCCGTAAGAAATGTTGCCCTCCGGAAACTTAATAATTATTCGATTGTTATGATGTGTGCCTTCCTACACTTACCACAGAATCTGCACAGCCGGTGCATTTAAAGCGCGAGCGGTTTATCCTGTCCAAAAACCAAATTATGTAATGTTTTCCAGTTGTTAACTTCGATGGCTTTTGGTCTAGAATGTGCTTTCCTGTAGTTTGTAAATGTTCTCACCGTGTCAGAGTGAGCACCCATCAATAGAATTTAAGTGTGAATGTTTGGTTTTAGGCACACGAAGCCTCACATCACCAACAGCAGGCAGCACAGAACAGTTTGTTGCCTCTCCTGAGCTCTGCTGTTGAGCCACCCGATCAGAAGCCGATTCTGCCCTTACCAATAACGCAGAAACCTCAGCCTGCACCAGAAACATTAAAGGATGCTATTGTTGGGATTAAAAAGGAAAAACCTAAAACCTCCTTTGTGTGCACTTACTGCAGCAAAGCTTTCAGGGACAGCTACCATTTGAGGCGTCACGAGTCCTGCCACACAGGGATAAAGTTAGTGTCACGGCCAAAGAAAACTCCCACCACAATGGTGCCCCTTATCTCGACCATCGCTGGTGACAACAGCCGAAGTTCATTGGTTTCGACTATCGCAGGCATCCTGTCCACGGTCACTACGTCTTCCTCGGCCACCAACCCCAGCAGTAGTGCTGGCGCAACGGCTATGGCAGTGACTCAGACGGTGAAGAAGCCCAGCAAGCCCGTTAAGAAGAACCACGCTTGTGAGATGTGCGGAAAGGCCTTCAGGGATGTCTACCACCTCAACCGGCACAAGCTGTCCCACTCAGATGAAAAACCCTTTGAATGTCCAATTTGCAATCAGCGCTTCAAGAGAAAGGATCGCATGACCTACCACGTGAGGTCTCACGAAGGTGGCATCACGAAACCATACACCTGTGGTGTTTGTGGAAAAGGCTTCTCGAGGTACCATGTAGAAAATCCCAGGCGAGCTCAAGTATTGGCTTTTCATAACCAAGAAGGGTTAAGCTATCGTAGCGAGGGGCTAGGAGAACCAGACATCTTAGAAGATTGGTGAGGGGATAAAGAGCCTTGTTTACCTCTAGGGCGTGGGTCTTGATCTGAGCCAGATTGGCAGTGGCCAAAAGCGGTCGCTCTTCTATGGGAACGTTTTGAAATGATTTCGCGACCTCATCCAGGTCCCGAAGGACACCTGTCTGTGTCACTGGTGGTGACCACGGAGCCCCTTTACCAGCCTCTGCAAAGGTCAATGACCGAATGGGGCACGGCAGGCAAATGTCTCCTTGTCTCGGAGCAAGGTTGAGGCGTACTGACAGAGCATTGTGGGGGAGCTTGCATTGCTGCTGGCTGTATTTGTATCTGTGCTTGCAACAGAGAAAACTTCAGCCTTTAGAGCTGTTGATCTGTCACCTTTCCACAAGGTACGACCAAACGTACCATTTGCAGGCGTGTAAGAAGAACACGGTTAAGTTTTAAACTGCAGGTTGGGTCTCAGCGTAACTCTGTGTTACCCTAGCTGAAAGCCACTGCCTAGGTAAGGGGGGTGTATTTATTCTTGCCGCGCAGAGGGATGTGGGCTGCGAGGGGTCATCAGAGCAGTGTTCAGCACGGCTAGCCAAGGCGTCGTTACTATGTATTTGTAACAGTATGCATTTTCTTTTCTGTTCCTCTCTTTTTTGCAGGCCTGATCATTTAAGCTGTCACGTTAAACATGTTCACTCAACAGAGAGACCCTTCAAATGCCAAGTAAGGGCTAAAATAATTTATTAAGAACAATACATTATTGTAGGGTTGGAATCTCAGGTGAATAACCATTCCAGAACTGTATTTGCTCCTGGACTTTTCTTTGAAAAGCAAGTTTAGGAATAAAGTCCCATCTGCCTTACGTACCAGCAGCACCGTAGTTCTGGGGTAAGTGTAGAGGCAGTTTAAAAGGATGCTGCGGCTACTTCTTTAGGAAGGTTAGAGGCCTTTCGCTTTCTTGGAGAACAACATAGGTGCGCTGTTTTACGAAACGCTTAACTTAGTAGTAGGATTGTAACAGTGTCCTCAGCTCAGTGCCGATTACTGGAGTAGTGTGTGCAATGTGTTTCTCAGCATATTTAAATTAAATTAAATGTGTTTCTCAGTATATCCATTTAAAATGGATTGGAATAGTTGATTCTGGATCTGTTGTTTTGCTGGAAGGTGAAAGCAAGTTGTCAGAAGTTGATGACTGGCTGTAAGAGAAATAACTTGGCTGCCCTTGAACAATTAACTGTTTTGCTTGGAATATCCATGCTTGTTCCAACCTGTGTTTTAGTGACTCATCAGATTAAATAAAAGTCTTGTGTAAAAAGAATAGCGTTGGAAAAAGGTTTTGTTTCCTTGTTCCGATTTGGATGGGAACAGAAGTAATTGAGCAATTTAAGATATCGAGTTCGTATTTGTACAGTAAAATTGTATCAGAAAACAACTTTGCCTGTTCTAGGTTTTTTTGTAAGATACCTCTTGCTTTGGTAGGTAAGGCAACCCGCTATTTTAAGAAAGTTCAAGTAGTATAGAGTATGATTTTTGTCCTGATTGTCTCAGAAGCCAGCTTCCATTTTCAGTCTCTGTTCAGTAGTTTGATTTTGGTTTCTGTAGAAATACAGGTAAAACTTAAGTTTGTCAGTATGCTTAGGATACTGTGCACCCACGAGGTAAAATAAGCTTACAGTGGGCGTGTAATTAACACTGTAACGATGCTGTCTGCGCTTCAAGTGTAACTGTTGTTCTTCATATAGACGTGCACTGCTGCCTTTGCCACCAAAGACAGACTGCGGACACACATGGTGCGCCATGAAGGAAAGGTATCGTGTAATATCTGTGGTAAACTTCTGAGTGCAGCATATATCACCAGCCACTTAAAGACACACGGGCAGAGCCAAAGTATCAACTGTAATACCTGTAAACAAGGCATCAATAAAAGTAGGTGAACGTTTTAAAAACATTTCTAATAACAATGTGTATGCAAAGGGAATTGCCTTTGAGTACGTTAGAATGCAAAAACATACCATCAGTCTGGGTATTCACACCTATTAAAAATAGGTATTTGATAATAGGATCTTCTTCAGCTCAAGAATTGGCATACGTGGAATTGGTTTGCTGCTAGGCTGTGCTCTTATATCCCTTAGGAATGCCCTGCAGTTCGTGAGAATAACCCATCTCTTGAAGGAAAGAGTTCCCAAGTTTTCTCAGCTTCTAAGTACAGTGCTACTTCCTGAACTGTACAGGCCTAAAAGTCCAACAGATAATTCTGGAGATTTTAGGATATTTAAGAACTGCTGAGGTCTGCCAAGTTTCAGGTTTGAAGCCTCATCTAAAGCTCATGAAAATTAGGAGGAAGATTGCTCTGCTTTGTCTGAGCTTTGACCCTGGGGCTCAATGATTCCTCTTCCTGGCAGTAGCTGACAAGAAAAGCATTTAAATCCAGTCCTGATATGTTTTGGGCATTAATGGCATTTGATTGGTGTTGTGCAGGAGTTCAGATGAGATGTTTATAATAGCTCCTTGTAGTCTTAAAACTCTGTGAAAGTGCTGAATCCTGAACCTGGGAGCGCCTAGTAAGCAAATGAAGACTTGACTTTCAAATCTTCCCTATTAAAATACCTGTAACTTAAGTTAACCCACATGGTTAGTGATACAAGATGGGTTTTCAGAGGAGTGTCTTTGGAAACTTTGTCCTTAAAGCCTTTTAAACAGTATTAATTTACAATATCTTTACAGTTGCTGTTACTCCTGGATGATTTGAAGGTACTGGGCATGTCTAAAATGCCTGATTGTTGAGGTTAATACAAATTTTGGATGTGAAGTATTTTTTCAAGGTATAGGGTTACAGCTCTGGCTTCCCAAGCTAGTTTGGTGGTGCTAAGCCAGTTCACATGAGGCATTTACAGCAGTTGTTAGAGGGGAAAATGATGAGCTGTAATGCGGCCAGAGCAGTAACATGCTGTTCTGTGACGTAAAGGTAGACTGAAAATTTTAAGTCATACTTGCAATAGAAAGTAATAAGGCTTTTTTTTTTTTTTTTAAATAAACTGGAGCTGAGGTTTAGAAAAAGTGGAATCGGCTGACCAGCTTGAATTCTAGAGACTCATTGTAGTCTTTGATTTCATTCTTCCTAAAACACAACCAAAATAATCAGAAAGGAAGTTCATTTTTGGCAATCAAAGCAGATGTTCCTGACTTACATTTTGGTTTTTAGATCTTGGAAAAGTAGTTTTATACAGCGCAGAATTAATTATATGGTTTTAAACACCTCTGTGATTTTTGCTCTTGGAATCCTGTGAGATTCCACACACTCTTTATGGAAGAAGCCTTTGTCATCTCAGCAGAAAACAGAGTAACTTTTCAAGGTGAATCTGTGTTCTTACTTAATTGGCATAGCATGCATGAGTGAAGAGACCAGCAATCAGAAGCAGCAACAGCAGCAGCAGCAACAGCAGCAGCAGCAGCAACAACAACAACAGCAACAACAACAACAACAGCAGCAACAACAACAACAGCAGCAACAGCAGCAGCAGCAGCAACATGTAACAAGTTGGCCTGGAAAGCAGGTAGAGACCCTGAGATTATGGGAAGAGGCCGTCAAAGCAAGGAAGAAAGGTAAAACAAAACAGTACTTACGGTCTTGGTTTTATAAGATGCTGGAGTTTGCAGTTATAGGGAGTTTAAGATGTCAGAAAAGGATGTCTTAACGTGAAATGCCATTCTCAATGTTAGAAGTAGTAGCTAAAAACTAGCAGGAGGGTAACATGACCAGAATTACGCTGTTGTAAATGAACTCCTTATTACTTATTTCCCTTTGGTCTCTGTGCTTGAATGTGTACGTAGCAGTCATCAATTATAAAGGGATGTTTGTGTCTGCTCCAAGGCAAGAGTGTGTTTTTTGACTTGCATGTGGTTTTTAGCTGTGTTTATGCATATTTAAACGTTGTTAACTTGTGTGCATATATATTTATGTATATATACACACACACACAACACCCTCTGTTGCATCATCATCAGTTTGCATGTGGATGCTTTCTGTGTCCCTTTCATCTTTTCTCTCCCAACTTACTCCATTCACTTTATCATCACGTAACTGTCTTTGCATGGTTTTCTGGAACTCATAGAATTTACTCTTCTATCTCTGGTGTGGGGTTTTTTCCATTACAAAATTAACTAATAAGTGATTGTGTTATTCATTATTGCTAGCTCACAGCTTACGTATACCTATGCTGCTGTAATTGAAGTTGAATAGCTTCCTGTTGTTGGTCAATGTGTCAGTTTTGTGAAGAATAGATTGCTTCAATTTAGTGTCATTAGGACTATAGTAGTTTAAACTCTCCCGTTAGTGCCAGCTTATTCTTTTCACAACAGTTTGATTTCTAATGCCTGTCATGTGACTCTCGTGGATTACATGTTTTAGAAGAAATTCTTAGTGACCACTTACTGTTTTTCACTAGCTGGTTTTAGTAATAAATGTTTTTGACTCACCTTTTTTTTTCTTTCTCCTAAACTTCCTTTCAGTTTCTTCACTCTTTTTTTTCTTTTCTAGGTCTTGTTTGTGTATTAGGCTGCTAGCTCCTTTCACCTTGATTGTTATTCCAATTGAATTGAATTCTGTGATCAGACAGTATAGAAACAGCTTATTCATGTTAAAATGTAGTGAGAACAGAAACATTAAATATCATCGGGCCACTAAATGGATAAAGCAAACGGGCGTCAGATTTAGAAAATCTCTGAGATTTTTTTCTCCTGCTTGCTCCTTCCTGTGTCTTGTTCCCTCTTCCCTTCCTTGCTTACTGAGATTATTGAATGTGCTTTAACAGAAACGGTGGTTTTGGACAGAATGGTGGGCGAGGGAGGTGGGTGGGGAGAAGTGTTGTCGGATTGATGATAGTAGCTTAACTTCATTGGGGAAGGGGCGTGGGGTGGGATGCGTATTACTGTGCTTGGAAGGTGCAGCTAGAGCAGCCAGTGCTATGCCTGTGTGCTACTCTTTCCATGCTGGTTCTCCTGTGCTAGTGCCACCTGTTGTGTTGGCTTTACAGCACTATATGGAATTTTTTTAGTCTAATACTATTTATTTTCACTTTTTTTTTTTTTTAACTCTTTCCCTTCCTTTCCACCCCTCCTAGATATGGACTTTGAAGAACCAACAGTAACCCTTGAATGGGGCTAATGTTGCTTTCAAAGTTAACTCTGTCTTGGTACATTTGTATTGCCCGAGTGGCAAGAGTGGACTCTTTGCTCCTGGCTTACCTCTTGAAACGTGGGTGTAGACTGAGCTTGGTGTCCTACCCTACAAATGTGGAATAAGACACGACTTAGAAGTGCCGTAACGTTGATGTAGAATATATTTTTGTCGGTTGCTCTAGCAGTCATCCCTTCTTCCCTTTACCCGCCTCCACCGGCCCGCTTGCGTTTCCGGAGCCCTCCGGTGCGGGTAGCCGGCAGGTGGTGCTGATGGATGCCCAGCCAGCCCTCGCCGCCCGGACCGCTGCTCCCCCGGGCCGGCCCTGCACTGCCCTCCTGCCTCTGCCGCCTTCGGCACTTAATTCCTGCTTACTGCAAAACACAGTAAAAAAAAACCAAACAAACAAAAAAAAACAACCCAAAAAACCACAAAACAACTTGGTGTGGAGCTGTAGCTTATGTGAAAGCTGAGGAGATGATGGGGGTTGAAACATGTACTGACTGGGTAGCCTTGAAAATTGCTAAGTAGAAGTACTGTGATCAGTGGAACAATTTAGTAGCAATAATTAAGACTGAAATAAGCAGGTAAATATTGAAACGAGCTTTGCTTATCAGTCCCTAATAATGACTTTTTAAAACCTTCACAGAATGTCAGTTCACCTTTGAGAAGGCTATAGAGTACGTACCATTCGGTATGTACACTCTCTCCTCTATTTATAATGTTCCTCTTGGGAGGATTTTTTTGATTGTACGATACTGTTTTTATGAACATCGAAACCCTCTTTGTAAGACAACCTCGCTTGACTTCTCAGGAAAAAAATATTGAATTGAAATGAACTGCATGAGAGTTTATATTTCTTGTAGGCTATAGAATGTTAACAGTTTTAACTTACTAATAATTCCTAAAGAAAATTATTCCAGAATTTGTACCTGTTCTTGTTCGGTTTTTGTTATTGGTTATTTTTTTTTGTTTTTGTTTTTTTTTTAAATCTTGTCCATGGTTTTTTATGTGTTAAAAACTTTTTGTCTTTTTATGTCTCATTTTTAGAAGCTGCTAACTTGTGCCAAACCTCCACTGCTGCTACTACGCCTGTGACTCTTACTACTCCATTCAATATAACGTCCTCTGTGGCTTCTGGGACTATCACAAACCCAGTCACAGTGGCAGCTGCAATGAGCATGAGAAGTCCAGTAAATGTATCAAGTGCAGTTAATATATCCAGTCCGATGAACCTAGGGCATCCTGTAACTATAACAAGTCCATTATCCATGACATCTCCATTAACGCTCACCACACCAGTCAATTTACCTACCCCAGTAACCGCTCCAGTGAACATAGCGCATCCAGTCACTATAACATCTCCCATGAACCTCCCCACACCAATGACGTTAGCTGGTCCGTTAAATATAGCAATGAGACCAGTAGAGAGCATGCCTTTCCTGCCCCAGGCCTTGCCCACGTCTCCTCCCTGGTAAAGAATTTCTAAACAGTATTAAAAAGGATTAAAATGGAATCCTTACCAGCAGTTCTTTTTTGGGTTTTGTTTGGTTGGGGTTTTTTTGTTGGGTTTTTTTGTTTTGTTTTTTTTTGTTTTGTTTTGTTTTAGTTAATAATAAATTCAGACTAAGACACTGGGGCAACATGCACCATCAGAGACCATTGTAGCATCTTCCCCTGTTGATTTGGCTCATATGGTTCAAACTTGAGTTTCGCTGGAGCACTTCATTTAAAGTAAGTTTTACCTTTTAGCTGACTGATGCTGAATTAGAGCAGATACTTATTTGCCAGAGTTTTTTAAAAAAAAAAAAGTCATTAAAAAACAGTTTTATGTTTTATCCCCCAAATTATAACTTAGAAAATTATTTTAATCTAAACACTAGCAAAGACCCCTCTATCTTTAACAGGGTGGATGGCTGATTTTAACTTGCCAGTCGTTAAGTCCACTGTTTCTGAGCTAGTGTAGAATCTTTGTCTGTGTTGATGTTTTTTTTTAATGAGTAAATGCATTACAATGTTGTCATTTAAAAAAAAATGCATTTTGGAGAAAATATGCATTTTACCTTTGGGAATATGGTAATTTCAGGCAGCATTCCCTATGGGAAAGGTGATACCAGCTCTGATATGCAAAGCATATGATAACTTATCATTCTAACTTCAACATATAATAGGGATTGTGACCTGATATTTGGAGATGTAAATATTACCCAACATATTACCCTAAGGGAATATAGCATTGTAGTCAACATTTTTTTTAAAAAAAACTGTTATTGTTTGGTGAGAAACAGCCATGGCTGACAGAAGAGGAGTCGAAATGTATGTAAACATGGTCTCTGAACAGTCAGACCCCTATGGGACTCTTACCTAGGAGCAAAAGGAGTGCTTTGAAACTTAAGAAATATTGCTTTAAGCTGGAAGATTCTGGAGGCACTGGGTATGATTTTTATGCCCTCTGCCTCCCAGTCAGAGCCTGCTGATGTTACAGCAGGGGACAGACGTGTTAGTTGTTCACTAGAAGTTTTGTCTTATATTAAATTGTATACAGTTTTTATTCTAACCACTAACTAGGTAGGATGCCCCTCCAGGACAAGCAGAGAGCGTCTTTTAATTTCTCCCCTATTTCTTAATCAAGTGTTGTGCAAATCTGTTCAACTTTGTAAATATTTGCAAACATCATCATTTTTACGTTATTCTTCTATTGTGTTAACACATTTCTATCAATTTGTGGGCGTTCTGGGGTGATGGTTCGAACTGTCCAGCCCAGAACTTCTCCACAAATGGTCACACATGTTTAAGCTACATGTGCTTTTTATTTCTTAACCTGTTTATCTGTACATAAAGTAGAAAGCAAAATCTAGGGAAACATATACTTTTTAGACTTCATGTCACATATTCACGTTTTTAAAACTTTGTTTAAAAAAAAAAACCAACACCCTAAACCCAAGACTCTACATTAAAAAAAAAAATAATAAAATTACAGTTGAGATGTTTTTATCTTAATGAAGTTGAAAGCTACGGAGATTAGCGTGTGCGCATTTTCACAGAGTGCTAGCAGGACTGACTAGTCAGAATGGACTGCTTCCGTTTGTACCCCGCCGTGTCAGTACAAGCAGTGATTGCCAGGCTGCTGGCTCAGGTGACAGGTATCTGTATCATTACGTGAAACTGTTCTAGGGGCTTGGACTACATAGTAAAACAAAAACAAAAAAAAAAAAAAGAGCTTAGTGTAAAATAATTTTATAAATGATCTTTTGTACTTTAGGACATCAAATTGTACAACTTTTGTATATATAAAAGCTTAGGAACTTTCTGTTTAGCAGAAAGGAAACACATTCCTACACTTTTAATGTATATGTTTGTTATAATGTCCATGTAAACATATGCCCTATGTTTGTGCCTTTTAATTAGTTTGTCTCAATAAACAAAAATGTAGAGAAGAATATGTAGCTATGACTTTGTTACCACTGTTCTTACTCCAGATGTGTAGAGGTCTTCGTTTTTGCACTGTGTAGAGCATTGCGTGCAGACAGCTGCATGACTTAGGCTGATCCGGCCGAAACGAGGCATGCGAGGCGAATGCACCCCAGCTAAACTCCTTCCTCCCCTAGCAGAGAGCAGCCCGCGCCGGTGGGGCCTTGCACGTTGGGATGTGTAGTTTCCGAGCCATCTCTGTTACCCGTGGCAATGATACCAACTCGCACCAGTTTTACATGGTAGGTGTAGCGTGCTGGATCTGGGTGAATTGCAGAGATGACCCTTAGATGAAGTTTGGGTGTCCCTGAGCTTAAAAAAACAAAAGCATTAAAAGCCAATATGAAAATGTGTACTAGAAGTGGTTATCTATGAATTACTTACAATAAACAGGTGTGAGACTTAATTGTATGTTGTCAATTACTGTAGTATTGACAGTGGCTCCTCCGTCCAGCTAGCGTGCCCTGCGGATGTTATTTTTATCCCAGCAGAGTAGCAGTAGAATAAACACATTAAACACCGGCAAGGAAATCTTTCAACGTGACAGAGGCTTCCCAAACCACTAACCACGATGCTCTTAGCATGGGATCAGGAAAAGGGCTGTTTCCTTTTTATTTTATGTTGGTTCTGCTCGAATGTACCTGGTTTATGTCCACAAAGCTACATTAGCTAATTGTCAACCTGTTTCATTTGTACTTGGGTAAACATTTGCTTTGTACTGTGTATAAATGGTTCTGAGGTGTGCTCCTCAGCTGTCTCGATACAGACATTAATTTCACTTTGTAATGCCATCATATGAAATACATTAAGCTGTTTTTTGACAAACGAAAGCTACCTGGTCAAGTAGTTTATACGTTATGCATGCTACCTTATAATCGCTGGCTCATCCACAGTATGACGGGGCAATAAGGCCAGCTGCTGTCGGGAGACGATGTATAGCTGCACGACAGCGATGAGTGATTTGTATGGCGACGCGTGTCACTGCAGCCCGGGGAAGTTCAGAATATAAGAAAATGGTGGATGCGAAGAACAGATGCTCCTGTTACACCGAGTTAGTTTCTATGCAGCTGATGCGCTTAGCCTAGTTTATTTCATGGAAACTTTTAAGCTGGATCTAGTCCAACATCCAGGGAAGCCTATTGCTGCCGTTGGTTTGAGTGGGTTTTATACCGAGCCCATTCAGGTCTCCAATTGCAAGTGCTTCAATAGGGGTTTTATTTTTTTCTTCTTAAGTTTCCATAAGCATTCAGCATTAGGTTAATGGCTTAGCACCGACTGAAAGTTTTAAAGTTGAATTTTGCCTTGGAAAGATTTGTGCTGTGGAAAGTCAGGACAGTCAGATCAATGGCACAAAAACGCGTCCTCCGGGCACGGGGAGCCTCCGGGTGCCTGGCTGTGCTGGCACGGCGCTGCGGGGAGGCGGGCCACGGGGAAGTAAATATTATGGCACAGCCACCCGCGCTGCCAGGAAACTGTACAAATGCTTCACCTTGCGCACAGTTTTTTTTCTTTCTTTAGAACACCCCACCACTTCCAGAGGGTGTTTGGGGTGAGGAGAAATTTGGGATTCAACCTTCTGCGTCTTACCATTGGAGAGTTATACCTGAGTGTTGCAAATTGGGAAGATTTCTGTTTAGTCAGGATCACGGATGGGAGAGAAAATCATGTGTTCTTCTCAGCATATGAGTTAAACTATTTGCCGTTGTTCACAAATAAAAGATTTTTTTCCCCTCTTACAATAACTTTTTCTTTAGAGTGGCAGAAGAAAAAAGTATTTAATGTGTTTGCATTTGTCCACGAGAGGTTTAAAGAAAAACGCCAAAACCCCAATAAGCTGTTTGAGCTGCAGCAATCCCAGGTTACATAAAGGGGCCGGGGTTGCCGAGGGATTAGTCGGTGGCGTTACTGGTGGTGATAAGCCCTCCAAGTTCTGCTCGCTCTTCGCTCACTTTTATTTTAGAAACAGTCGCTCTGAGCCATATTTTGAAAACTGCCTGGGGTTAATTTTCGAGGCTGTCAGAGTTAGATTCCCACCAAAGAAAGAAGGAAGGAAAATCTGGATTTAAAGAATGCTCGGGTTTTTAAAAGCATCCGGTACTCTGATATTTTTTTTAGTTTAGGGTCCCTGTACGGGAGTTGAGTTGTTGAGAAGTGGACTAGAGTTTTTCACTGCTGGGTCCTTCTGAAAACTCCTGCCTTGCTTTATTGGTGGCTTAGTTTATCCATCTAATCTCAAAAATAGATTTAACAGTATTTTCAAAAGGCAGCTATTAAAAGCACTTCATGTTTTTAAAAGCCTTTGAGGTCTGTCTCAGTGCTTAAGTGGACCTTTTTACCGGTGCTTTTTAGGATAAATAGTTAAGTGTAAAAACAAATCTCTTCCTCTCCTAATTGTCAGGCAGAATAAAACTTAAAACTTGATCCCCTTCTACCTATTCATTTAATTCAGCGTGTTTATACTTTTGCTTATCTTTGGATCATTTGCTCACAGCTTCCAGAGCAGCAACTGAAGGATGACAGAGGAACTACGTGCTAATTTTTATGTCAAAAATAGCTTTCACCTTTAAATGCACAAGGCTCAATGACTGTTTTCTAATTAGAAGAAGAATGCCTGAGCTTCTATTGCGAATCCATTTTACAGCTGTGTTCAGATTTTACTGTCAGCCCCTGGTTAAAATTTAGTACTGAGGTCTTGACCTAGAAACAAACCTTTTTTGGTATTGGTTTGGAAAAAGTATTTCAGTGCTAAGAGAAACTGAGCCAGGCTGGCCAGCCAGCTCCCTCATCACGGGCCGGTGAGAGCGTTAACGTCGCATCATTTCGTTGTACGTTGCATCTCCCTGAAGCCCAAGCAATGACCACTGGGAAAGCTGGGCTTAGGATTTTTTTTTTAAATAATAATAGATATTTTTTTTGGTTCTTCAGGTTTCTAGGCTAATTTGAGGCATTTTTAAAAGGCTCGGTTTTTTTCTTTAAGGAAGCATAAATGCTTTTTGAAAACCAGACATTTGTAAAACATTTCAACGTGGGCATCTGCAATTACTGCTTGTGTCAGAGTACAGACCTCTGCTTTCCTGGCAAAGCCCTCCCAATAGTGACCTCCAAAATCAACCCACTTAGTAAAAAAAAACAAGGGGCATTTTCAGAATGTATGGCACCTTTTGTTTTTCAGAGAAGGCAGAAATACGCCATTCACCTTCTCCCTTAGTTGTTCTCGCCAGCTGTCAAGACAAAAACATTTGTGTTCTGTGTTTTCTGTGCAAGGTTTGTTTTCCAGGGAATTATCAATTTAATTGGAACTGCCTGAATTAAATTCACTATTTTAATTCTTCATAGTTGTGTATTTCTGTTCCCATTTCTTTTTACTTCCTAGCCTCATTAGCAGCTAAGACCCATATCAAAGGACTGTAAAGAAATTTGATAAAATCACTGGATTCCCCTGAAACAAGCCTGGACTAAGAAAAGAGATTGCAGTCAACAAAGCTCCCTGCAAGGTGCTGTGTCACAGAAGAGATGCTGATCTGCGTTTAACTTTGGGAAGACAAATGTGGCACGTGTACGCACTGAAAGCCGAAGGTTTGCCTCTCATGTTTTCACTCTTACCGATGTCTGTGTTCCTTGTCAAAGCCTTACAGATTTTTACCCAGGCTAAGGATTGCTTAGCTGCCCGACATGGATGAAACGATTGAGTGGGGAAAAGCCTCTGCACGAAGGGCCGGCCTGCGAGAGCTCCGGACCATCCCAAACGTGTGCTCAGGGTCCGGCACCCACAGATGTGCTTCCGAGCCGGTCTCGCTGGCCACAGCAGGCTGCTGCGGGAGGCCGCCTGCGGGTGCCCAGAGGTGCGGTGTTCCTCCTGCAGCATGTCCGGAAGGGTTTGGAGAGCTACGAGGGAAGCGGAGGCCCTGACCCGCTGCCGATTGCGGTCTCGCTCTGGTCTCTGCAAAACGGGAAGTGTTTGCCCTGTGTAAATTGGCTCCTGTAATTTGTAAGAGGAGATCACTTCCCGTCCTGAGCTGTTATGTGGTATGGCTGCAAGCTGTCAGACGCTGTCACGCTGGATACCGGAGACGGCTGCTTTCTATCTGTGGTCAAAGTGATGCTTTGTTATAATCCGTCTCTCATGTTCAGCCCTTGGGGCAGGAGTGGTGCGTCCTCTTCCTTACTCCACGCCTGCACGGGGCTGCGGGTCCAAAATCCAGGAGCCTGGGATACTCAAAAGATGTGCAGGAGACAGAACGCCAGCCCTGGAGAGCAGCTCTCCTCGGGATGCTGCTCCGCATGTCAGCGGGGCTGCCCAGGGCCAGAGGTGCCCGACCCCGCAGCCGGGGGTGCCAGGGAACCCTGGGGACAGCATGGGGGTCCCTGAGCCCCCCCAAACCCCCCTCAGGGGCTGTCTCACCCCCCGGGCTGGGCAGCCCCGGGGTGGCAGCAGGTCAGGCCTCCACAGGGGCAGAGGGGACCGGGCGGTGCCGACTCCTTGACGCCTCCGGCCAGGCCGAAACGGGCCACCACGCTGTCCCCAGGGGGGACACCCCGGCCCGGGGAGGGGGGACACAGGTGCAG
>VYXH01004368.1:923266-937995 GCA_013397275.1 Burhinus bistriatus | reverse complement strand
GTGCGGCTGAACCTGCCGCCACGGCGTGGGTGTGGGCGCAGGGTGAAGCGTCCCCGTGTCCCCATCGCTGCGTGGGGCCGGGAGCGGGGTGGCAGAGCCCAGCTGTGGGGCAGGACCGACCCGCATCCCCCTCTGCCCCTGGAGCATCGCCGCTCCCCGAGTGGAACACCTCCGGAGCGTGGGGTGCGTGGGCAGGCGTTGGGGTTTGGTGGCTTCCCGCTGCAGGACGCCGTCCCCTTCCTCTGCGCCCTGTTCGTGGAGCGATGTGCTTCACGCCCTCGACATCTCTGCTGGGGTGGGTCACAGCTCAGCGTCGGAACCCTGGCGTGCCAAGGTGATGGCGGTCACCTCCTGGGCTTGGGGTTGTTTGCAGACCCCCGGCCAGGTGCCCAGCCACATCTCCCCGTACGGGTGGAGGGCACCGTCCTGCCAGGCTGCTCCTTGCCCGGGGTTCCCGGCCAGCGCTGAGATTGCCACCACTGGGTTGTGGGCAAACGGCGATGGAGAAGGGTTTGAGAGCTGCCTCGCCTGTGGAAGTCACCGTTCGAAGCAGCACTCTCATGCACTGTCTGCCTCGTCAGGCGGGTTGGAAACGCTCCTTTTTATTAATTTTTTTAAAAAGCAGCAGAGTCGCACCTCCTCCTCACACTTCCTCCTGCTGCTACCACCGACAACAAACGTGGGGGACGGAGCGGTAAGGATATCCGTGCGGGAAAGCCGCCGTCCTGGGCTGACCCCTGAGGCTGCGACTGGGGCTTTCCTGGCGAGGCTGCCCCGTGGCCAGGGAAGCTGTGGCTCTCCTCGCCTCCTCCTCCTCGTTCATCTCGAACAACACAGGTTGAAGTGGCATCTGCTCTGCTGTGAAGCTTTTTGTGATTTTCACGAAGGTTTTCCCATGGAGGTGCCCAGCTGGAGCCCAGCACCAGGGCAGTGAGACCCCAGGGGAGCCATGTGCCTCTGGGAGGGGAAATCGGCCAGTGCCGGTGGTGTGGCTAGAGGAAAGCTTTTGGTGCTCCTCACGGCAGAGGGGACCCAGCCCGTCATCAGTTCACTGTGCCTTTCTCATCGCTCCCTGTCATTGTGCACCCTGCTCCTGTGGTCTTCCCTGCCGTGATGTCCAGCACCCCAGCAGTGCCTGTCTCCGCCGTGGTGAGGATGTGCCTGATGCCGGCAGAACCTGACGCACTGATCCTCAGGTGGCCGCAGCCCCTTCCCAGTGCCAGAGCCTCTGATTGCCAAAAATGTTTCCTTCAAAGATGGATCAAAGGCACCCGTCCTCTTCCCAGATGCAAAGTTCCCAGGAAAGTTTTGACTTCACAGAATCAAAGAATATCAGGTCGGAAGTGACCTCAAGGATCATCTGGTCCAACCTTTCTTGGCAAAAGCAAGGTCTAGACAAGATGGCCCAGCAGCCTGTCCAGCTGAATCTTAAAAGTGTCCAATCTTGGGGAAAACTTTTTCAGCATTTTGTTAAAAAAGAGCTTTCAAATTAAGGAAAAAAAAAAAAAAAAAGCTAACACAACAGCATCTAACCTGCACACCAACACCTAACCTTTTCTCCCAACCGGATCTGTGATGTGGCTGAGCAGGCTTTGCCGTCGCGGCAGTGTGGGCGCTGTGGTCCCCCTCAGCCCTGGGCTGATAAGAGCTCGTGGGGAGCGAGCAGGGCTTCCCAGGGTGATAGCGAGCGCTTGGTACTTATCTGTCTGCACAAACACCCTCTGCGGGGGCGAAGATAACGGAGGGGTGCTGTGGACGGACCTGCGGGGAGGGGACTGCTGCCGTAACCTTCTGGGTGCGCTGACCGGCTGGCATCGCAGGGTGCTTGTGGTGAGAACTGGGAAGCTTTTGAGCAGTGTGAGTTAATGATGATGATGATAATTGCCTACTATAAAATAAGAAAAATGCCTGAAATAGTAACACGGAGCCCCTCACAGGTGCGTGAGGTGGTGATGGGTCCCTCTCTTGTGGCGTGGCTGGGGCAGCAGTGTCTCCATCACTGTGGCCAGGGTGCAGAGGGATGTTGGCCAGAGCTTTGCCTCTGCTTGGTTGCACTGGGCTTGCAATGACGGTTCAGGGACCAGGTTTTCCCAGGTCTTGGTCCCAGTTTTGGCTGGTCTCCTGGTTCCCTGAGGTCAGCGCAGGAGCTGGATGGGCACAGTGGTGTGTGGGGCGAGCCGGGGCAGGGAGCCTTGCTGGCAAGACAGTCCCTAAATGGAATAGGGAAGTTGGAAAGGGAAAAAAACCCACCGCCGCTGGGTGGAAAGCTGGCTGAAAATAATGGGAAGCGAGAACAGGGGGAACATGTGGGTCCGGCTCTTGCACCACTTCCACCGGGCACACGGCAGCTGCCACCTCCGGGTGATGGTGGTTGAGGCTCGGCTCCTCCATCAAGCAGCCCTGCTGGTGGCACGGCCCCACCGCTGCTCTGGCAGTGCCAAAACCACCAGTGTCCTGCGAGTACTGGCTGCTGGCCAGCCTCTTCCTCTGCCTGGGAGGCTCCCCACATCCGCCCCAGTGTTGGGGGTGCCGGGGGGGGCAGGCTGCGGTGCCCCCGTCCCTGGTGCCCTCGTCCTGCCCTGCCAGCCGCCTTTGATGCGGGTGAGTGGCAGGTCCATTGTGGCCCCTTTGTGCCTCCCTTGGTTCTCGGGGTCCACACAAAACCTGCCATGGAAACCAAAGGCAGCCGCTGCCCCAGGAAACCCGCAGGCGCAATTAGGAAATGCAGATATAAATGCAAATTCCTGCACTGCCTTCCAGGGGGCAGAAAGTTGTCCCTGGGCCACCAATGTCCCCGGGCCACCGGTGTCCCCAGCTGTGGGGATGGGGAAGGCATCAGGGCAGGGCCGGGCAGGCAGCAAGAGCTGGGGTGAGCCCCTTTTGGGGTTCCTCGGGCTCTTCCCCAGCTGCCCCGTGCTCGGCGGCGGGAGGAACGGGGCACCTCAGCCCGTGCGGAGCAGTGACTCATAGGTGACAATATGACATTGATATTTTTTTCCATCCTCTCAGTTGCCCAGCAACAAACAAACAAACAAGTGTCTTAAAACCCAAACTAACTGCCTTGCAGGAACTGTCCCCTCCTGCCACGGCTGTGCGTGGCTGGGCTCCGGCGTGTCCCCATCGCTGGCGGTTCTGTCTGTATCTTCGAGGGTTTGTTTTGGGGAGATAACTGTCTTTCTTGCATCCTGCAGTCGCAGTATGTGAGCCTGGCAGAGGGAAGGCAGGCTGCCGGCTTGCCGGTAAGGACCCTCCTTGCCAAAGCGCACCAAGAATAGATGGAAAAGGAGACAAAATCCATCCACAAATAACTCTGGGAAGCACAAACGCTTCAGGTCTTCATTTCTAGGTGGCATTTATGAGCAATGGATGCTCGTGCCCTTCCTTAGGTCCCCAGAGGAGCATGGGTGGGTGGAGCGGGGATAATGGGGCTGAAGAGGATGGCTGGGCGAGTGGGGAGGTTAAGGAAGGATGCTGATCTGAGCAATTCCCCTCCCTGGGAGAAAGCATTAACGTTTTCTTTTCCCGTCTGTTGGAGGGGCTGTAGCTGGCAGCCAGGGAGATGATGAGGTTGGCACATGGAGGGCATCGTCCACAGCAATAATCTGTGTGGGGAAGGGCAGGTCCTTTATGCGCCGATCTGAGCCCAATCTAGAGCTATACTGCTTAAAACCAAGCATTTGTTGATGGCTTTTATTTTTCCCAGCTGCCGCTCCTGGGTCCTTTCCTATCGGTGGCTGAAGTGGTGTGGGATGCGCGTCCCCATTAGTGGTGCTTTCCCCCAGCCCCGGTCTGCTTTATTGCTGGGAAATGAGCTCTGACTCCTGGAAGTGGTATTTCTTCCTTCTGCCTGACAGCTTGTCGATCCCTGCCCTCACTCGCTTCCCTGGGGAAGGCTCACGCAGCTGGGCATGCAAGCACGCCGGCAGTGGAGCCTTGCTGCTGTCCTTGGCAAGGAAAGCAGAGCTTCAGTGGGGGGAAAATAGGCAGATCGTTTCAAGAAAATGGAGCATGACATACTGCTAGGTGGGTTACAGGGACATTCAGGCTCAAAGCTGATTTTAATATTTGCCTTGGTTACGGAGTCAATTATAACGGTGGATTTTTTCTTTGCCACCACACTTCCAGGCAGCGGTTGAACGCACACGAGTGCGACCTTTGCAGCAGCCGGGGAGCTCCAGGGAGCACGAGGAGGCACCGTGGGCTGCACCGGCACCCTCCTCCGTCAGTCACAGCCCTGTCTTCACCTCCAGATGCCATTTGCGAGGGGACAGGGGGGACAGGAGCCTGGGCACAGCTCAGGGGCAGGACCCTGCCGGTGCTGCCCCTCACACCTCCGCAGAGCCGGGCTGGGCATGGACAGTGAGGGGAACGGTGGATGGAGATGTCCCTCAGAGCCCCGGCCAATGGAGATGTGTCTCGTGGGAGCACGTGCCAGGGCCGTAAGGCAGCGGTGGGGATGGGAGACAGCCTTCGGGGAGGATTCTCAGGCTCCTGGAGCCTAAACTGTTGCTTATAAAATCCTTGTGGCTTTGAACCTCCCTGGCTGGCAATCGCCACGGTCAGGCCAGTGCAAAGCAACTGGGATGGGATGGTGATGGGGACGTACGTGAATTAATTATGCAAACTCAAAAATAATGGAACAGAAGTGAGATGGGATTTTGAAGAAGAATGTGACCTAGTTTGGTGGCGGGGCACAGCAAACGGCTGGTGGGTGAAGGGGGCAGCGGGCAGAGCTGCTGCTCGGGGGCTCTGGGTTTCCCTCACCGCTGAGAAGTGGGGCTGTGCTGGCACAGGAGCAGACTCTGCGGCTGGGCTTGAAAGGAGACTGAGAGCTTATCCGAGCATTGGTCTGACTTCAGATCCAGGTTGGCATCCCGTATAATTTCCATATAAAACCATGATGTGCTGTGATGGAGCAGAAGGAACGGAGCAAACTCAATACTTCAGCTTTCGAGGGCTTTTCTCTCTCCCGTGAACCCCGTTGTGCTAGAGGTGGAGGAGCCTGTTCTTGAGGCTGGCTGGAAATGCTTCTGCAGGAGGGGCCTGACGTATTGGCGTTAGTTAAATATCTGTCCCTGGTGAGGTATAGCATTTCAAGCAGGTTCTCCTCTGCTGAGCAATGTCACCCGGCGTGAGGAGGACAAAAGACCAGCGCAATTACAGTGTGATGCTGTGTCCCAGGACAACAAGGATATGGCAGCGCCCGAGTTGTTGGCTCGGTGCTTTCGCGGGATAGCTTGCATCAGCCATATGGCTTAGTGACTCATAAGAAAGAAAAAAGAAGAAAAAAAAAAAAAAAAAAAAAAAAGGTCCTCCCTTTGCAACTTAATTAGTCCCTTTCTTCCCCCCGGTCTTGGCTCGCAGCGATCCTGAGTGGTAAGCGCGGTGCTGAGAGGCACTGTGGGCTGAGCGGGGCTGCGGCCGGCTCCTGCCTTCGGCACAGCGGCAGCGCGGCAGCTCATCCTGGATGCCGAGGGAAGGGCGGCCGTGCCAGGTGGCTGGTGTGGGCATCGGGCAGGAGCCTTTTCACTGGCTTTATGCGGTGCATCGCTGCCATGCCATGTAGTGCAAGGGGCTGAGGAGGAGGGAGAAGCGAGGGGTCCTGCTTGGGAGGGCAGACTGGTGTCTTCTGCGTTACCTCTGCAGCCAAAATACCTGCGAGGTGGCCCCGGGGCTCCCTCGGCTTCCCTGGAGAGGCTCTGCCAGGGCGTCTGTGCCCGCTTGCCTTCCTGGAGGGCAGGCAGGAGCCAGCCGAGGAGCAGCCCTGCAGAGTCCCTGCACCTACGCCTGCTCATCGATACGGTCAAGTTTTCTTAAAAAAGCAAAACCCCAGGAAGGCGCCGGCTTCTCTTCTCTCACGCCAGCTTACTCCTGTCTGCTCATCACACTCTCCCCATAGCTGCATCTCCCTGTGGTCCCCCCGTGCCACCCTTGTCCTCTCACCGGGGACACCTGAAGCTGCAGATGTGGTGACGGAGGCGCAGGACCTTCCCAGCGGGTTTTACCGCGCACGTGGTGTGAAAACCCAGGGGCTTTCCTCCTCCTCGGCTGTGGTGTAGTGCCCGCAGGGAAGGGCTTGCCAGCAGCCCATGCAGTGATCACCTTTAAACCTTTTTACCAGACCCTAATGGCCAGGGGCCTGTCCTGGTAAATAATTCACCGTGCCGTCAGTGAGAGTTTTACTCGACTAATTTTGTTTCCATAGAAACTTGTGCGGTCTCGCTGCTCCACGGAGCCTCGGGCAAATCAATAGTTATTTTTTTCTCCTCTTTGCCCGTTAAGTGATGGTCCTTAAACCCCAACGGCAGGAGAGCAGCAGCCGGAGATGCCGGTGGCTGGGCAGCACCTCGGTGCTGCCTTTGCCTGCGTTGGCCCGGGTCTGCCCTGCCTGTCCCTGCTGGGCTGCTGGCTTTGTGGGATGCCCCGGGCTGGATCCCGCAGAGGTGCTCTGGCCCAGTCTAATCCCAATCCATTCCAGTCCATTCCCAGTATGTGCCTGCTGTGCAAAGAGCTGGCGGGGAAGAGGCTGCTTCTGCTCAGGCTCTTTCTGTTTTTTTTCCCCTCCCGTCCTTTAATTTCTTTGACCCTTGACCTAAAATGGCAAATTAGCATTTGTGAATCAGCTGTGCAAATTAGCCAGAGAGCAGGGCTGGCCCTGCCCCCAGCCTGGGTTTGCTTTCGCCCGTTCCCCATTAGGTGCTCGCTGACCAAATCTAACCTGAAAATTGCCCGGAGGTGGCTCCTCCGCGCGCCCTGACCTGGGTCCGGCCCCGGGGGGAGCCGCACACCTTTGTCTCTGCAGGAATTTTTATTTTCTTTCACTCCTTGTGGCTTCCCGGTGCTTTTGTGCCGAGGCCGGAGCACAAAGGGAGAAGCAGGGATAAGCGGTTAAAGATGGGTTTGTGTGACATATGGCGCGAGGGCTTTGCATGACGGCTGCGGCTGTCGCCAGGGGGGATGCGAGCGGGCACCAGGGTGCCTGGGCTTCCCTCCTGCGAGGCTTGAGGTGGATGGGTAAACTGAGGCAGGGAGATCAGCGATGGATGCAGGGCTTTCCCACGGGACAGAGACAGCGCTGGCACCTGGACCTTGCTGCTGTCGTGTGTGCCTTTGCACCGGGCAGCGCTGGCTCCTTATGGCTCTTTTAAACAGGCTCTAAGCTGATTTTTTTCAGCTGGGACATGGGTGTTTTGATGTTGGCGGTGAAAGCTGGAGGAGGAAAGGTCGCCGATGTTCAGCCACTTTGTGGAATAATCTTATATCGGCCTCTCTGCTTTAGGCAACCTCTTGTGTCTAATTTATTACACGTTGATACAAGATAGAGTTGAACAGAGATGCAGTTAAACCATTCAAAGGGACGCTGGGTTACTTTAATCACTCACACTTGCTTGACCTATTTTTTTTTAATCCCTTCCTGGAAACCTTATTTCATGTTTGAATTCCCTCAACTATTTTAGGAATGTCGTCCTAGCAAGATCAAATTACCTTGAATGAAACCAGTGCAAAGTAGCCTCGCAAGGCAGGCGACTTTTTGATTAAGATCTAGCGCTACCTCATTAATATAGGCTTAGTTTGGGGCGGGGGCTGTAATTCTGGCATGGCAAATGTGTGAAAGCCGGGGATTAGCGCAGCACAATGCCGGAGGGCAGGGGGGTGGCTCTGCCCTGGCTTGGCGGAGAGGGCTGGGGGCATCCCAGGGTGGCCGGCAGTGCCGGGACCCCTGGGCCTGGGCAGCCCTGCGGATCCCGCTGCATCCCGGCACTGGCAGGGGGAATGTGCATGCTTCGGGTGCTGCTCTAGGGGGGCAAGGGGTCACCGGCAGAGCCCTGCCCAGCTTTCCCATCCTGGCTGAGTGCGGCCACCCAAGTTTTAGCTGGGTGTCATTGGTTTACGAGCCGGCTGGAGGGCCGACATCTGGTCGGCTCACAAAGGGCCCTCATAAATCTGTCTGGGAGGATGGCATGGCCGGCTGCGGCTGAGCGAGCCATGGGTGCCCCAAGGCAGCAGCAGCCACCGCTTCTTCTCTTAAACGTGGTTATCGTGCATTTCAGAGTGTGGGTCTGGCCGCGGGCTCCCCAGTAAAACCATCAGGTGAGAGCGCTTGAGCAGTAACGCTGACGATGCCCGGCGTCAGGACCGGAATCGCTCCCTGGCTCTCCCTGGTCCCCTCTCGGCTGCTCCTCTGGCTTTGAGCGCTCCTCTTGGAGCCCAGAGGGAATTTCGTTTTGCAGAGAGGTACGTGCTGCACAGGCTCTCAAACAGGGCTTACTTCTGCTCTGCTCCCTGATTGCTTTTTACTTTGAAAAGGGCTTAAACCCAGCCATTTTAATACGTGGTAGAACAAGTATTAAAGAGGATCCTCAGGTGCTTATTTGTTTCCATGAAAAAGGATTTGCTCCAAGCAGTTTTCCCAGGCTGCGGGCAGGGAGGTGTGCCTGTGCATCCCCTGAGGCGGGCAGAAAGGCGGCAGGGGATTTTGGAGAGACCGATAAGGCCCTTTCCTGCACGTCCTTGTCGTGTGCTCTGCCTTTCAATTTGCTGGTAGACACTACTGTAATTTTTCTTCCTGATCATTTACCTTTCATCCCAGTTTCAATCCTATTATAGTCACACCTGCAGCCGCCGAGCAGTCACATTCCCGGACTTCTTGTTCCTGTATTGAGCAATCCCTTTGCAGGGCCCTGGCTGCAGGCAGAGCTCGGCAAATCTGCTCTGGCCGAAGCCGTTATTTCTGGTTTAACATCCCTAGTTTTGAGATTTCCTCTGAGAGTCTTCCCCCCAGAAGCCGGGGTGCTGGCAGCCCTTGTCTCTGGATAATCCCATGCCTGGAAATGCCTTCTGCACTTCTGCTCTGCGTCCCCCAGCACCACCAGCCGCTATGGGTGCCCTCGGGGGAGCGCTGGGCTGGGGGGAACAAGCGCTCGATGGCGTCACCCCCAAAACGGGGGTCGTGGCTCCGGCATATTTGCAGGGATGATCTGCAAACACAGCGTGGCAGTAGCAGGGGGAAAAGAGCTGGGCTGGTTTAGCGGTGTTTGAGCAATCCCATCTGTTGTCTGAGCTGCAGCAGACACCGGGGAAGGGAATATTCGCGTTTGCGCTTGGTGCCAAGGCTCTTCCCAGAGCTGCGAGGGCTGCGAGCGATCAGTCCCACTGCTTTTACAGCTGTTCGCTCCTCCGTTCGGGCTGCATTCCTTGCAGAGCTGAGCAACTGTTGTTTCCAGCATGACATTACCAGTTCGACCAACCCCTGGGATTATCCAGCTGCTCAGCTTCGCCGTTCCGGGATGGCTGATGGCCGAGCTGCAGGCAGCCTCCTCCGTACCTTGCACCGTGTTTGCTCTCGGCTGGAGCTGACCTGAAGTGCCTGCAGCCTCTCAGGCCGTCCCTCGATGCGAAAGGTCCATTTCTGCGAGGTACCGAGTGCCCCGCTCCCAGGGCTGGGTGAAAACCAGCTTTGTAGAGGCGGGATGAGGCTGCACTGGAGGACGTGCTCCCCCAGGCTGTGCACGCCTTATCTCCTCCCCGATGAGCGTAATTAAGGGTTTCTCTGCGGCTGTTGAGATCTTGTATCTTGGCTCTGGCTCAGGCGAGAGCGGATCCGAGTTGTGCAAATCGTTAGTAGCTCGGGCAGGAGAACAGGCAGGGTGCACCCGTGGGCTCGCAGGGGTGAGCCTCCTCCCTGAAGGGTCAGCTCTTGCTTGGTCTTATTTTAGGTTTTTTAAGTGGTGAGCTAACGGCAGGAGCTGGACCCAAAAGGTGTGCCAGTGCCTGAGCGCAGCGTGCAATGAGAAAGCAACCGTGGACGTGTGCAGGAGAGCATCCCATGCCATCCTGGCTCGGCGGTGATGGCAAAACCTGCGTGCGCATTTTCTGCACTAGCCCCCATCCTGGAGCACAGAGCCGCTCGGATGGTGCCTGGGTTTGCATGAATGAATAACAGCATTCAGGGTGCTTTTTGCATAATAGCCGGGAAGAACTATTTTAAGGCAGGAAGAAAGTTGATCAAGCACCAGCTAAACAAGTCATCACAGCCCAGTTCTGCCAACGGGGGGCATGAGGCGAGGAGAAGCCCAGCCCGCACCCCACCGTGCCCCGAGCGAGCTGGTGCTCACACCTGGGCTGGCAGTCGGACACCAGCTTTCTTCTTTCCTTTTGGGAAATCCAAAGCATTTTACTTTTCCTGGTGTCTTCCCAGCCCCTCACTGACACCACAGAAAGAAGGGCCAGAAATGTGCCGAGCTGGGGGTCCCGCTGTCCTCCCCGCTGCTCACCTGAAGATGCTGATGTGGACAAGCAGGAATTGGGGAGGATCCTGCAAGGACAACTACCCATTTATCTTTTAAATTGACTCCTGCCGATATTGTCACTTGCTTTTGTCTGGATTTTAACTCATGCCAGTGTAGTAGTTTGCGTTTCTCTGGATTAGCAGCAGGACTTTCAAAAATGGGTTTAAAAGCCTGTATTTGCAGGCTTTCACTGCCGTCGGCTCTGCCCGCAGCAGTGTTTGCCTGCGGGGCACACGGAGCCACCTTGGTCTGTGCCGGGGCCACCGGCTGCACCTCGGTTGTGCCGGACATGCCCTTGGCGGCAGCTTCCTGCTTGCCCGGCAGCCTCCAGCTGCGTCTCAGGGGTGGGAAGGTCCCAGCAGCACGATCCCTCGGGGCTGTTTGAAGCCAGATGTGCAGCAGAGCCTTTTTTGGTGTATAAATATCTTGTCCCCATCCCTAATTTAGTTCATCTTCTGACCAGAAGCTTTCAGTTACTCGGCACGTTGCTGGGCTCAGTCGCGCTATCCCACATGGGCTGCGATTTCAATGAGTTGTCCCCGACCCTCGTGTCGCGGTGACCAAGACCTTCCCCAGAACGGAGGGGTTTGAATCGGGAGGGGCCGGTCCCTCCCCGGCAGGGCAGAGGGATTGCGGGGGGATTGCCAACACCTGGCACGGCGGTGGCCTTCGTGGTTACAGGGAAGACCTTAAATATACACTCAAAGGTCAAACGCTGGGAGAGAAAGCCCCCCCCCAACTGCAGGCGCTTCTTGTTACTTTATAGAGCTTAGGATTTTTAAATAGGTCTGGGATTTCCAAGCACATTTGCTGATTTTTGGGGTCTGATATTACTGTTTGAGGTTTATGAGCTAGCACGGCATTTCTGAGCTAGTGGCTCTCTGCAGAAGTTCTCCTCTTCATATTTGGATTGGGTGTGTGTTTGCAGTGTATCCTATATTTTCCCCTTGGTGTCCAGGCTCTTTCCCCATCCTCTTGGAGTAGCCAGATGTTTTAAGGAGCGTGTGTACCCTGTGAATGTGTTAATACCCAATTTAATGTGTGACTAAACCAGCCATGCAATATTGCAATTAAAGTATAATACCAGAGGTGCGAACAATGCCGGCTTTTTGCTATGAATGAGTCATGATAGCAGAGGAGGAACCAAGAAGCAGTATTTTATTAATTGACTCCAGCAGATTTATTTGTCCTCAGTGAATAGAGCCGAGCAGGGCTGTCGGAATTGTTCCCGCTCCGCTCGCACGGCACTGCTCCGCGCCTGGCTCCTGGCGAGCAGGAGACGATCCTGGGGACAGAGAGCGGCTGCGGGGATGGAGACTGTTCTCAGCTGAGTGATCTGTTAAATGCTTTTTGTTAGTGAGCGGGGAGAGCTGGGAGTTCCCGGTGCTGTTTGGAAATGGCCTCTCGAGCCCGGCAGTGAATCTCCCGCTGCTTTTCCACGGGTCCTGGGAATCCCTGTGGGATGGGATCCCTGCGGCACTGTTGGTGTGTGCCTGGGGTCTCCAGCTGCCTTCCCCCTGTGGAGAGGTCTGTTTGCAGCACGGCCACCCCATGCCCCGTGGCAGCATCAGCTGGAGGGTCCCGTGGCAGCGTGCTCAGCCCCGGGACCACTGCTCTGAGCCGGGGTGCAGGGTCTGGCCCGGTGCCAGTGTTTGCGGGGCGCTGCCGTTCGGGCTTGCTTGCGGGGCTCGGTGGCACGTTCGTGTGAATGCAAATGCATCCAGGATTACGAAAAAGCCAGGGAGGGAGAGCGGAGCCTGCCTGCGGAGCAGGATTCATTCCCCCCCATCCTCTGGTGTTGAGGGGTGTTGGCAATTCCTCTGGGTGCTCAGCCAGAGCAGAGCTGTCCCTGAGGACGAAAACGGGGGTTAACCAGCATTGCAAAGGTAAACCTTCTCCCAGAGTTCGTGCCGAGTTTCCCAGGTTTTGCAAGTGTGTTTTGCTCTCGGCAGCCTCTGGAAGCCCCTTGGAGCAGCTTGGGGCTGTGAGCGCTGGGGACCTGGCTGTCACACACGGCCTCACGGCAGGCAGGGGAGAGCCCAGGTGACCTTCAGAGGTGACTGCTCTGCTTAATGGCTTTGAATCTGATTATACCCTGTTTCGCTAAGAAATGTGCTTGGCATGTTCTTCTGAATTAAATACCATTTTAGGGACAGTTGTCTTGAACTCTCTGCCTGCCGCTTAGGAAAAAGCCTTTGAAAATGATATTATGGATCAAAAGTGTTCCTGGGGTAATTCTGTTTCAACAGTGGAGTTAATCCAGAACTGAATTTGGCCCTGCATTTCCAAATGAGAAGCGGTAGCTGTATAATCTGTTTATGGTTTTAAAGTGAATGTTAATCTTGGATTTGGTGGCTTTTCCCAAGGGTCGATTTGCCGTGCTGCAGAGTATTTTAGCCCCCTGCTCTGAAACTCTCTGAGCCAACTCCGTTTTTTATTTTAAAGAGAGATTTTACTGTGTTTATAAATACATGTCAAACCTGGAAATGTTAAATCTGGGGAGCCCTCGGCAGTGGAAGTAATGCCATTTTTCTTACCTTGCATTTTGTTTGTACAGCTCCTGGCATGGCACATCCAAGCACGCCGGCCCAGCTGCAGGGATGGGACAGTCCTGTGAGGACGTGGTTGGATGGGTTGAATTGAATGGAATGTCCCCCGTTGAGATGGGGATCTCGTGGTACCTCTGGCTGCTCTGTCCCATGGATGACTTTCTCCTCTCTCCCCTCCGCAGGTGGGAGGATGCTGCAGCGTGCTGGGGGCTGACGTGCGGTGCCACCGGCTGCGGGGAGTGGGACCCCCACCGCCCACCCATGCTCCCTGCTGGCTGCCGGGGCAGCGCCCCATGACGAGCGGCGGCAGGCACCCGCCTCGCCGCAGCCGGGACTGCAGCCGCTGTGCCCCCGTCCCAGCCGCCCCGCCATGACAAGCCTCTTCCGTCGGAGCAGCAGCAACGGCAGCTCGCGCGGCGGCTCCTCCGCTCAGGAGCTCAACAACAGCCGCCCCGCCAGGCAGGTCCGCCGGCTGGAGTTCAACCAGGCCATGGAGGACTTTAAGACCATGTTCCCCAATATGGACTACGACATCATTGAGTGCGTCTTGAGGGCCAACAACGGTGCCGTGGATGCTACCATCGACCAGCTCCTGCAGATGAACCTGGACAGCAGCGGCTGCGATGACAGCTCGGACTCAGAGGACAGCATCCCCCCTGAGGTAACCCCCGACGGTGGTCCCAGGCACATGGCTATGGGTGGGGGTCCCCTGCCTGGACTCCTGGCCACCACGGCTGACTCATAGTGAGTGGGCAGGTCAGTCGCATCCTGCCTCCTTTCTGCCTGGGCATGGTGCTACTTGGCTGCTGCAGGTGGGCAGAGATTTGAGTGCCTGATTCAGCTGACCTGGAGCGTGCAGCCTGGCTGGTTTGTCTTGGACAGTACTTGACACTCAAACCAAAGCGCTCTCCTCCCTCGCTCCCACCCCAAAACCCAACAGAGACCCTTTTGCTGCTCTCAGAGGGCCCCCAAGGGCTGTGTGTACCCGAGGACAGGCTCACCCCCCGACTTGAAAAGCGGTGCACCTCCAAACCCCACCAAAACTCCCCCAGTGCAGGGAGACCGGTGCCAGCAGGTTGTCCCCATCCTCTCTGCAGCAGTGTTCAGCCAGTCTTGTCCCCACTTTTCTGCTGTGTGCGGGGGTCTGGCCCAGTGGGGAGCATTTCCCCAGCTCACCCTCACCCTGTTCTCTTGCCCTACAGATCTTGGAGCGGACCCTGGAACCAGACAGCTCGGACGAGGAGCCCCCTCCTGTCTACTCCCCTCCCACCTATGAGAGCCAGGCATTCAGCAGCCGCCACCCCTGCGCGCCGCCCACCCCACCACCCAGGTGAGCCCCCAGCCCCACGGCTGCACCGCACCTTCTGCTTGTGGCAGCCAGCAAAAAAGGCATAAGTCTATGGGACCTCATGAGATGTATCCCAGAGTCCCGAGGGAACTGGCTGATGTAGTTGCCAGGCCCCTCCTCTCCATGATATTTGAAAAGCCATGGCAGTCAGGTGAAGTCCCCGGTAACTGGAGAAAGGGAAACATTGCACCCATTTCTAAAAAGGCTAGAAGGGAGGACCCTGGGAACTACTGACCTGTCAGCCCCACCTCTGTGCCTGGGAAGATCATGGAACAGATCCTCCCAGGAGCTATGCTAAGGCACATAGAGGAGAGCGAGGTGATTTGGGACAGCTTCACCAAAAGCAAGTCCTGCCTGACCAACCTAGTGGCCTTCTGTGGTGGAGTGACTACATCAGTGGACAAGGGAAGAGCTACAGATGTCGTCTGTCTGGACTTCTGTAAGGCCTTTGACACGGTCCCCCACAACATCCTTCTCTCTGAATTGGAGAGATACGGATTTGATGGGTGGACTGTTTGGTGGATGAGGAATTGGTTGGATGGT
>VYXH01004368.1:907362-923117 GCA_013397275.1 Burhinus bistriatus | reverse complement strand
CAGGCTGAGAGAGTTGGGGTTGTTCAGCCTGGAGAAGAGAAGGCTCCAGGGACACCTTATTGCAGCCTTCCAGTACCTAAAAGGGGCTTATAAGAAAGATGGGGACAAACTTTTTAGCAGGGCCTGTTGCACTAGGACAAGGGGTGATGGCTTTAAACTAAAAGAGGGAAGATTTAGACTAGACAGAAGGAAGAAATGTTTTACGCTGAGGGTGATGAGACACTGGCCCAGGTTGCCCAGAGAGGTGGTGTGGATGCCCCATCCCTGGAAACATTCCAGGTCAGGTTGGACAGGGCTCTGAGCAACCTGATCTAGTTGAAGACGTCCCTGCTTGTGGCAGGGGGGTTGGACTAGATGGTCTTTAAAGGTCCCTTCCAACCCAAACTATCCTATGAATCTATGAAAGCACCCTGCGCTGGCACTCGGGGGAGACTTGCTGCGCATTAGCTGGCCCCAGCAAGGGGCATCTGGTGTCAGTTCGTTAGGGCTGGGTGAGACAAAGTCAAGGGAGATGAATGAAGCTCACAGCTGGCTAAAAAATCCCTGCAAGGCCCTAAAAAGTGAACAGCTGAAGGGCCTGGAAAGCTGCTCCGGCAGTGCATGGAATGGCAAAAATCAGCTACTGGAGGCAGGGAGCACTTGCCTCCACTCAAAAACACCAGGTGCTGGGCGGTGGGGGCTCTGCACATCGCGGCTCTCAGTACCAGGGACCTCGGGTCGGTTTGACTTGCTGTGGCCGGGTTGCCAAGTCTCAGGGGTCTCTGGCCCTGCGGGGTGCAGGCTGTCCCCCAGCAGCACCGCCTCAGCTGTAGGCTCGGGGCTTGCAGGAAAGCAAGTGCCAGTGCCCTGGCCACCTCCGTGCGAGCCCCCTCGGACGAAGGCGCTACCGGGTGTGCAGGCTGAGTGTGACATCTGGTGAGAGACGTTCATCAGCTTCATAAGCACAATCCTGCCGTGCTAGGGTTCCCACAGGACTGTTTTCTGGGAGTTTGAGCAAAATGGGGAGGAGGATGGAAATCCAGCCTGCGCAGTTGCGGGGCAAGGCTTGAAAAGCAGCTCCTAAAGATTTCAAACTGGCTAGGAAAGCCTTTCGCCTTCCAGAGCTAACGCTAACGCTGTGGGTCTGGGAGGTGTGCTGTGGTTTCTTGGTTCCC
The DNA here is from genome assembly GCA_013397275.1 of Burhinus bistriatus. Taxonomy (NCBI): domain Eukaryota; kingdom Metazoa; phylum Chordata; class Aves; order Charadriiformes; family Burhinidae; genus Burhinus; species Burhinus bistriatus. The sequence goes on along the minus strand of VYXH01004368.1, from coordinate 921,963 downwards.
AGGACTACCGGTGGAGCTGGGCATGGGGGCTGCCGTGCTGTGGCAGATGTTGGTGGGTTTCTCCCTCGCCAAAGATGCTGCCTGTGCTTGCCCCGCAGGACGGACGTGCCGGGGCCTGGCAGCACCCCGGTACCCGGGCGCTACAGGAACTGGAACCCGCCGCTCCTGGGCAACCTCCCTGAGGACTTCCTCCGCATCCTGCCCCAGCAGACTGACGGCACACAGGTGAGGCTCGCCACCCCTTCCAGCCCACACCCCAGCTCCACGGTGCAGCATGGAGCACTAAACCCTGTCCTTGACCACCCTGAGCTTACAGTGTTGGCGCTCTGAAATCATCTGGGTACCGGGCGTGGACTAAACCAGGAGTCTTGGAGCTCTTTCTGTTGTTCAAGGCAAGACTGAAGTGAGCAAGGTGTGAAAGGGGAATCTTCCAGCGAGGCTTTGATGTTTTTCCTGCCATTAGCCCAGCAGTTACTGCCAGAAATGGCACTTGCAATAAGAACCTAATATTTTAAATTATTTGAAAATCTTAACCTGCTACCCTGGCGAGGAGCGGGAGGACCAGCATACGCTCTTGGGGAGAGCGGCACTGCCAGGGCGCTCAGGGGCTGGTGCAGTGGAACTTGGCTGGAAAATCTAGTGCAAACCAGAGGATTTGCTCCTGGGAAATCAGAATCCTCATGTGCTTCGTGGCGGTTTCAGAGTCACAAGGCTTGGGGTTGCGGGTGTCTTTCTGCCCACAGCGGGGCAGGCAGCAAGCAGCACCCCATGGGGAACGAGCAGCCCCAACACAGACCGCGCTGGGCACCCAGCTTGGCTCCAGGAGCATCCCCGGGGTGTCCCTCGGCGACTTTGCTAACACAGGAGCCGGCCCACCAATGTGGCCAGCGCCCTCCTGGCACGGCGAGGGGCTGGAGGGGGCTGCAGGCACCTCACCTTCCCCGTGCATCGGCTTCTCCCTTTTTGGCTCCAAAGGCAGCCTGCCACGTTTTCATAAAGGATTGCCCTGCAAGTTGAGCTTCGTGGGCTATATTACCTTTCTGGGAATAGGAACGTGCCAATTCATTTGGGCTCAGGGGGAGGAGAGGAGCAGCTGTCCTTTTCGTTCCCTGGTAATTGTGTGCTTTTGCTTTTTATGGCGCTCTGAGAGCAGCTACAAATCAGATAAATATTGTAGGCGAGGATAAGGTTGCGGCTGTGCAGCATGGCTCTGCTGCTCGCCAGGTGTGAACGCATCGGGAGCCGGGGGAGAGCGTGAGGTGCCTTGCGCAGGGACATTTGTCAGCAGGAAATTGCAGTCTCTGCTTTTTAGATAGGAGGAAATAAAAGCAGCGACGCTGGCTGAGACCCTTCTCCCTCGCCTCCACACCGGGTTCTGTCTTGGCTCAACCCCACGGATTAAAGTTAAAAATCTTTGCAAGTCTGTGCTCTGCAGAGGAGCTCTTTCGGAGGCAGCAGTTCCTCCCCGTGCCACCCTGACCTCAGACCAAGATGTCCCCGTTCCCACGTGGGGTGTCCGTCCCCTCCTGCCTCTGCACCATCCCCCTTCCCGTTGGGCAGTGGCGGTGGTGCCCTGTCCCCCTTTGTCCTCTTTGCAGCAGCACTGTCCAGAGCGCAGCCCGGCAGGGGGGACGGTGCCCCGGGCTGTCAGACGCTGGGTGTAGGAGGGAGGGACCCCACTGGGGAGCAGCTGGGGGCTGACGGGGCTGGGAGTGCAGCAGCGTAATGGAGGAGCAAAAGGCCAAGCTCAGCCTGAGGCGTGTGTGCTGCAGGGAGCCTCCTGCACGCGCCAGCGCAGGCACCGAGACCACTGACCGACCTCTGCCATGTTTGCCTCCTGCCCAGGGCTCCCATGGCTGCCGGCAGCCCATGCCACGGGGGATCGCCCCGCGGGGCCAGGGCTCCCTGGAGCAGGAGCGGCGGTGGAAGCAGTACCTGGAGGACGAGCGGATCGCGCTTTTTCTGCAGAACGAAGAGTTCATGAAGGAGCTCCAGAGGAACCGGGATTTCCTCCTTGCCCTGGAGAGAGGTGAGAAGCGCCTTCAGAATTATCTGCCTCAGCTTTTCTGGTGGGTGCCTCCCACTGTGATGCTAGCCACCGGCATCATTGCCTTGCCTGAGGCATCGTGGCTTGTGCCAAAGCACAGCCAGCGCAGAATGCGGCCAGGCTGGTGGCAGGTGGTCCGACCGGCTGACACCAGGTGGTGGGCTGCTCCCCTGCTGCTGGTGCTCAACCGCCTGCCACGAGGCTCTCTCCCCGTGCCTGCCTCTGCGGTGTCTCTGGCAAAGTCCAGCAAAATCCATAGGAAGGAGCCTCAGAAATGTCCTCTGAGCCCAGCCTAGCCGGTGCACCCTTCCCGGCTGTGTGCCCTCCCCAGGTGCTGGCAGGGCCTGAACTGGAGAGCAGTTTTGCCATGATTGCTTCTTCCTTGTCACCACACTCCTTCCCAGTGAGCTGGCACCCGGCTGCTCGCCCAGCACCGTGGGGAGGGCTCCAGGGTGTCGGTGGTTTTTCTGCCGCTGAGCAAAGAGCCATCCTTCCCCTCCCTTGCGCTGCCGCCAGCTCTGAGCCCCCCAGCTGAGGGGCCATCTCCCTCAGAGGCCTCGCTGGTGGTTTGCAGGGTCCTGGCAGCACCCTCGCTGCAGGGCTCACCCCCAGCTGCCATGGCTGGAAAACCACCGGCGCGCTTGTGGCGTGCTCGCAGTTCCTCTGCGGCGGTGAGAGGAGCGCTCCGGCCTGCTGCTGCGGGCTCCCACCGAAGCGCTTGTGGTCGCTGTGCTGAAGCAAAGGGCTTTCAGCGCTGGGGTGGTGAAGGCACTGGGCAAGAGGCTGCCTTCCTCCTGTGCTCAGCCCTGGCCCTGCTCCTGCCATGCTGAGTGTGCTGAGCCCACCCGGGCACAGAGGACAGCATCCTCATTCCCCAGCGGTGGCAGGGGAGATGTTTGTTGTCCCTGGAGCGTGGCAGAGGCCAGGAGCACGTCCTCGGGGAGAAGCACATCTCTGGAGAACTTTTATAGCTTTTTGGTAGATCATTTCTACCTCATTTCTACATCTTGTCCTGCTGCAGGACGTACCTTGGCAGGAGGTGCTTCCATGTTACCTTGGGGCTGCAGCCCAGCTGTGCAGAAACTCCCTTGCTGGGCTGGGTCAGGCCGTTCCTGCAGCAGCCAAGCTGCTGTGGGATGCCGGGAAGCCTGAGCTCCCTCCCTTGCCGTCAGCCTGGCCCTCCGCAGCCGTGGGGGCTGTGAGAGGAGAGGGGAGCAGAGCCATGTGCGCTGCCTCAGGGGCCTGATCGAGTGGGGTGCCGGGCTTTTTGTTTTTCAGATCGATTGAAATATGAGTCAAAAAAATCCAAGTCGACCAGTGTTGCTGTCAGCAATGACTTTGGTTTCTCCTCCATAATATCAGGTAACTTTGAAGATCCACGTGAGCATCGCCTCTTGGCAGCTCCTGTGTTCCCAGCCCTCTGCCACTGCCGGCTGCCCGGCTGCCTCCGTGGTGGCTGTGGGGGGAGGAAACTGGCTGATCCCTCCCTGCTGCCCCCCCAGCGTGGGAGAGGAGCTGGTGGGTGATGGGGATGGGTGCTGCTCCCCACGTGGAGGTGCTCCTGTGTCCTGCCTCCGTCGATCCCTGTGGGTCAGAGCTGGGATCCAGTTCCCAGGGAAGATAAAGCCCTCCCTTGTCTTGGACGGAGCGGAGGATTGTGCCTGGGAGGCATAATGACTGTTCCTGGGTAATCCTGATTAACCTCGGGGAGTGGAGCAGCTGCCCGGGTTCAGAATTAGAGCTGGTGTCTGTCGATGTCCCCGTGCAGGAGCAGGCGAGATGTGGTGGCTGGGCAGTGTGGCCGAGGTCCGACTGGGCACACGGTGCTTCGAGGGCACACACACCTGGGGAAGGGGCATGGGCCGAGGGGAGGGGACACAAGGACGTGGCTGTTGGGGTCACTGGTCCACCTGACCGAGTCACTGGGATGCCTGAACTTCTGCTGCTGATCTGGTGGCCCTGCCATCTCGGGTACTGAGCATGGGCACAATCTAATATCCAGAGTGCAATTAGTGCCCAGGGTAATTTGGGGCTGCTGTCCCTGGAGCAGCACAGAGGGCGGCCTCCTGCTCTGCAGTGGTGCTGCTGGTGGGACTGAGCTGCTGCTCGCCCCACGTCCGCTCGCAGGCAGCTCAGGGTGAGCAGCCCCGTGGGGCTGAGGGTGTGCTGCAAGCCGAGGTCTCAGCCCCCACGATCTTGGGGTTACATCTGCAGAGGGTCCTCATCCAGAGCCAGCCCCAGCGTGCCAGTGCTCTCCTCCTGCCTGCTCTTGCTCAGCTCTGCTCGTGGCAGGGCTGCGCTTTGCTAATGCTGGAATTGGGTCATGGAAATGATTTGTCTCGAGTCTCGCCGTGCACGCACTCCCGGTGACCAGATGTTTGCCTTCCAGGTGACGTAGGCCCCTCTGTAACCAGCGAGGCCGGCGGTGCCGTGTCTGATGATGCCTTGTTCAGAGACAAATTGAAACACATGGGAAAATGTGAGTCAGTTTGCGGGCTCCGTGTTGGCAGCGGGACGCCTGCGAGGGCTGGAGGGGAGGTGGGAGCGGGGCGGGCAAGGGGAGAGCCGGCAGCGTTGCCTGGCGCTTCCCGCTCACGCAGCGTGTCTGCTTTGCATGCGTGTGCCTGTGCGTGCACGTCGGCCGGCACACGCATGTCTGATAGCACGTGTGGATGGGGGTTTCTTGTCCCCTCTATTGGCAGCTGGGCACACACGTCTCCATTACCCCGCCAGTCACAGAGAGAGCTGGCACGTTGGAGGGCAAGGCACAGGCAGTTGCACGCTGCGGTGGCACGTTGTGCTCGGACAGTGCTCAGCCCCAGCAGCGGTGCTTTGGGGTTGAGTTTCCTTCTGCATTTCACAGTCCTGGGCTGGCGTGTCCCTGCCCTGCCGTGCTCTCCTCCTGGCCCTCGCCCACGGCAGGGAGCTCCTGCGCCACACGCTGGGGCTGGGTGCCAGCACGAGGGACAGGAGATGGAGATCTGGGTCTTGATGCCCCAGCTCTGCGCTGTCCGTCTGTCCCTGGTTCACCTGTGGGTTGTGGCGTGAGTCAAGGATGCAGCGGTTGGGGAATAGAGGAATTTCTGAGCAGGGTTTGTGTGAATCCTACAAAAGCAAGAAGAGGGTTTGCTGTAACTCTCCCTTTTCCAATCCTTACTCTTAGAAAGTCACAGCCTGCTTCTCCCGTTGCAAAACAGACCGAGGTCTTTGTGCACCTTGAGTCAGGCTGCAGCCAGCTGAGACACTGGGGAGATGCGGGTCAGTCGTGGGTACGGAAGGCCACAAAAATCCCAGTGAAAGGCTAAAAACATCAGCACCCCCCGCCAGGGACCAGTGTGTCTTTGTTGGTTGCAGGACCTCATTGTCCGAGCCTGGCAGCCCTGCGTGGCCCCGGTGTTTCCAGGCAAACCCAGGGCATTGCCGTGGGGTGTGGGGGCGTGGATGGCTCTCGCACCGCTGGCCCTGGCTGTCTCCTCCCCATCGGCCATGGCAGCTTTGGGAAGGGTTTTGGGGTGAGACTCTCACTTGGCTGCTTCCTTCCAGCCACGCGCAAGAAGCTGTTTGAACTCGCCAGAGCCTTCTCTGAGAAGACGAAGATGAGGAAATCAAAAAGAAAACATTTGTTGAAGCACCAGGTGTATCCTAAAAGGGGCTGGGGAGATGTGCAGGGGTGCGGGGCTGTCAGAGTGGCCTTGTTTGGGTGCTCCCAGGGACTCCCCAAAGCCACAGTCCTTCCAGAGCCTCCGGGCTGCCTCTTGCAGCTGCTCTGTGGGCTGGGAAGGGCGATTGTGGTACCGCAGCCATGTCCCAGCCCCACGACTGGTTTTCCTTAGCGGAGGGCGCAGGCTGGGGACGGCAGCTTCCACGGCAAATCTTCTCGACGATGTTGAAGGACATTCGTGCGGTAAGAAACACCGTGCTGTCCTACGCCCTGTGTGCTCTGCTCAGCATGGTTACCTGGGGTCCTGCCTCACGCCATCGTCCTGCTGGAGTGGGCTCCCGCTGGGGCTGTGCTGGGGCATGGCCACCCATGCAGCGGGCTCACCCCCGGTCCCACGTCGCTCTCCTGTGAGCGTGCACTTCGCCAGGGTGACCGGAGACGGGGATCTCTTTCGGGGAGTCTTGGGGGCTTGCAGCCGCGCTGCACAGCCCTGTGGGATGTGTAGCTCAGGGTTGGGGCACAATCCTGGCAAATATGTTAACGGCCAGATTTGCACAGAGGTGAGTCTTGGCAGTGTGTTTTGTGCCAGCCCCAACCACCCTGGGGCTGGCTCAGGTGCGACCGCGTGGCAGAAATGCCCCCATGGGCCAAAACCTCCTTTCAGTGTTCTCAGGTGTGTTCTGGTAGTGTCCCCATGTCCCAGTCTCTGGGGATTGTCTGGGCGAGGAAATCCGGGCCCCGGGGCAGGGGCTGGTGTCCTCCCCACTGGGGCTGGGACCATGGTGCGGTGGCTGGCGTCCCGGTGTTGAAGCTGCTGCAGCCCCCAACAGCCCCCACCTGCCTCTGCCTTTCAGATGAAGACTTCCAAGCACGGAGGCAGCAGCTCCGGGAGGAGGAGGAGACACCGAAGGAAGGACAGTAAATGGTGAGAGGCACGTGGGGATGAACGCTTCCCGGTGAGCGTGCGAACGGCCCCGTCCATCCATCCATCCTGGCTGGGTGCTCTGGGTCAGGTCCAGAGCGTGTCTGGGTGGGGACAAGCCCCATCAGCGGCTGTGGGTGCTGTGGCTGGTCACAGCCCCAGGTGCCACAACGGGCCAGTGCTGGTGCTGGCCACGGTGCAGCTGAGGCTGAGCACGTGTCATTCTCCTCCCCTCCAGGTCCCAGCGCTGGGGTTTATTGCTGGCACAGAACGTGCACAAGGCTTCATAAGAAGATGGCTGTAAAAGGAAAAAAACCACCCAACAAATAACCCATTCTTTTGGCTGTTCCCCCTCTGCTGTTGTACTCCTCTGAAGTACAAGTCTTGAAGTGAGGCACAATGTTTTCTTACCAGCGGTTTGAAAACAACTTCTCCTATCTAGCAAATCAGCCAAAAAGGAAAAAAAAGAAAAAAGGAAAAAAAGTCAGCAGCTGCGGTGAGCTGCTGTGGAGGAGCCAGTGGAGCTCAGACTTGGAAGGAGCAGCATCCCGCCTGCTCTCTCGGTCCGAGTGGCGTCGCAGGAGGAATGAAAATCAGTTGTACTAACGAGAATGCTTTCACATGTGGGATCTGCTTGGCTGGAGCACTCCTGAACATATCTCTGTAGCGATCTGATGTAACTTTACTCTGCACACACAGGACAAAAAAAAAAAAAACAAAACACGTGAGAAAGAGAACCTAACAGCCGTTGTCTACTATTGCTAGGAGTAATGAGCAGAGATTCAGATCAGGTAATAGTCAAGTAATATAAATTGTTTATAAAAGGAAATGCCTTCTTTTCCTAGGCGTTTCACTTTGAATTAAACCTTTGCCTTCGGCATTGCTAAAACTGCCTTGAAGTCCAGACGCTTTGTGGGCCGTGGCATGGCTCACCTCCTGGCCAGGCTGGTGCCGCCGTGGGGCAGGATGGCCGGGCAGCACCAAGGGCTGGATTTCGCATCAGTTTAACCCTCACTGCTGAAGCGGGACACATCCTGCCAGGTGCAACGTGGCACTGGTGGTCCTGGCTGCCGGGCAGGATGCTTGGTGGCTCCGGGGATACCCCCCGCTGTAGGTAAGATGCAAAGCCCGAGCTGCGGGGTTTGCAGCTGAGGCTGGCGGAGGCGTTTTTGGCACGGGGAGTTTGCACAAGGGCTTGCAAGTGCTGCTGGGTTTGGTACGGGGCCGGTGCTGGCCCGGTGGCCGGAGCAGAGCACCCTTCCTCATGCCCACCCCAGAGGCTCATTTCACGGGGGAGCGTGGCGGGGGCTGGGGGGCCGGCAGGCAGCACTTGAATCATTACAGCTTTCGGAGATGCTGTCAGGCTAAAAATAATTATGTAAACAAATTCCTTCCCTGTGCAAGTAATGCGTGACGAGCATAAAGTCAGAAATCGCTCCCTCCAGCACATTTTCTTCTCCTTTATCGGCATAATCTGTTTACTGCTAAATGCAGGAGGTGGCTATAGACGTGCCTGTTTCACTTTCTGGCTCCTGCGAACCAGCACAAATGTTGCAAGATCGGAGCTGCGAAGGCGGCAGACGCAGAAACCCCAGCCATCAAACACACACGCAACTGTTTTCCCTGCCTCTCCGCGGGGTTTGGTAACAAAAGCCCACATTGCAGGCGCTGGCTCCCGACAGGCTCCTTTTCAAACCCGCCCAGAGCCCGCATGCCTTTGAAGTGGACGCCAAGATTTCTTTCCCCGCAGCGGCGCAGGCGGTGCACCTGTTGAGCGCCGCTGCCGTCGCCCCCGCAGCCGCGCTGGGGATCCGTGCGGAGCCGTCTGCTTTGCCCTCTCCCCACTCCCTGGCCAGGACCGGGGCTGCTTCGAGGGGTCTGGGGCTGCAGGGTCTGGGTAGTGTCCCCTTAGCGCTACTGGCAGCACCAGGACTTGGCCAAAGCCCAGGGCGCCAAGGGCAAGGGCAGGATGCACTGGGCTGGAAGCACCCCGGGACCCCAGCGAGCTTTGCATTCCTAAAATCAAAGGAGCAGAAGACCCACCCCACGGAGCTGATCCCAGCTTTGGCGTCTGCTCCGTTTCTTTGGAAGGAAGGAGAGAGGAGCATCCCTTGAGACGTGGCAGCCCGGCCAATGGGTTAGAGCTGTCCCAAGCCACGCTGGCCTTGTCCTGCCCTGCCCTCCCTGCTCCGTGCCTGGCTGTCGGGTGGAGGGAGGTGGCGGAGAGGCACAGCACACTTTGCACCAGGCTGCTCTGCACCATGCGGGGTAAGATGGGCATCTGGAGTGCTGTGTGTCCCCGGCTGGCTCGGGGTGCAAGCATGGCTGCAGGTGCAAGGGGCTAAGTGTGAAGCTGGAGCTGGGAACAGAAGGTCCTTTAGTCCCTGGGTGGGACTTTTATCCCCATCCGGAGACTGGTGGAGAGAGAGGAGGGGCTCCTTTCCTACTCTCCGCTGGCTCTGGGGTCCGTAGGCTGCCGTTACTCCCTCCCAGTCCAAAGCAACTCTCTGCATATTTGGAAGAAAATCAACCTTGGAAACAGATCAGCTTGTCAATGTTCCAGCACCTCTTAGCTACCGAGGGCTTAACTTTCAGCGAAGTTTCCATGAACGTAGGAAGCACCAACAGGCAGTCGGGCAGGAGCTCAAGCTTCTGTGGGAAGGAAATTCTGCTTCTCCCAGCCGAGGAGGTGGTTACTGGAGAGCTGGTCTGGTGCATGGGGAGGAGAGGCAGCAAAGCACTTGTGCCTGGGCTGTTGCTCTGTGCCTGCCCGCTGCCGAGCCCTTGGAGGGTTTGCTGCGTTCCTCGTCCTTGCTGGAGGACAGGCTGTGCCGTGGCTGCGGAGGATCGCGTTGAGCTCTCTTTGGCAGTCTGTAGCGCTGGGCAAGCCACATTTTGCATCACGTCACAGGTCAGTCCTGCTGGAACTGCTGGCTTCAATAGCAGCAAGTGGCGCAGTGGTAAATGCCGCTGTTCCTGCTCTCCACTGTCTGCTCAGTCTGCACATTCGTTAACACGTCGCCTTCGAGTTGTCTTTGTAAGCCAGCCGTAGTTTGCAGGTGGAGAGGCGCTGGGAGGCAGCAGGCTGCCTCTGCTTTCCCTTTGGGCTGGTCTGGCGTCCAGCATCCTCTGCTCCCTGCGATGCTACCGGGTACCCGATGGAGCTGGCGCAGGGCTGCGGTCCTGTGAGAAAACGGGGAGAGGAAAGGCAGCGTGGGGGCCACGGAGAGGGAACGGGTGTCACTGTGCAACCTCGGCTCGCTGCAGGCGGTGGGTGCGGAGCTCCCGGCCTCGCTGGCCCCGTCTGCCCTGCCAGCAAAGGTTTCCTTTTAGGTGGGTCTGGGAACACGCGCTAACCACAAAGGGTCCGGTGCCGAAAGTGGGCACCGTGCCTGCGAGCAGACAGGGGTGGCAGCGGGCTGGCAGCGTACGCTTCGCGGGGGCTTGGGGGTGTCTTTGCTAACACCATCTAACAACTTGCCCTTAAATATCCTAGGCTAGGCAAAGCCTCTCTGAATGATGTCACTCTGTAGCCATTTCAAAATATCTTGGAGGCACAAAGCATCATTTTAATGGAGGATAAAGAGTGATTATTTTTATGTCCTTTATTAAAAAAAAAAAAAAATCAGGTCTAATGAGTAGAAGGGCCACTAAAACCGGCTTGGAAGCCAAAATGCATTTCTTACATAAAAATGTACAATTCTCAGTGACGTTTGTATCACTTCTATACAAAATGGTTTAAAAAGAACAAAACACAACAAAAAAAATCTGTGACATTTGTGAGTGTTGATATTTTAGAATTTATTTCCATAAGTGATTTTTTTCTTAAAGATGTTTAATAGTAATTCATATAATAAAGTCCTGTTGTACTCCTAACACTGTGGTATATTTTGCTCCCATTTCTGTACAGGAGGGAAAAGAAAGAAATCAGGGTGGGGAGAGGAATCCCAGCTCTAGCCCAGCTCTAGCTGTGCCCCCATGGCTGCAGATGCCCAAAAGCCACCCTGGCTCGTTGCCTGTCTGCTCGTGTCAGTGCAGAATTTGCACTCAGTGATTTTCTCAAGAAAGCAAGGACTGTGGGAGACCCATCGCTGGTGAGCTCCTGTCTCCATCCAGGAGCATTTCCTGCGTCCACCCGGCAGGACATTTGGTTCAGGAGCAGGTCCCCCTCCGGTGCCTGTTGTGGGAGAGTGCGAGAAGAGCACTGGGAGCTCACGGCGAGCAAGTGACAGCGAGAGCCCAGGATTCGGGGAAAGCCCTGGCACAGCTAAGGATGCTCTTGGGCACACACCGTCCACGTTCCTCCCCGCTTCACCTCGGCAGGCAAAGCAACGCCACCCTGAAGCACAGTGGGCACGTGGGACACCCACTGCTCCCCTCTGCCGTCCCCACGCTGGGGTTTCGGCTGGGGTCCAACGCAAAGGGCTCCACTGGGGTCAGAGGCTGTGAGGGTGGGCTCCACACTGGGGAAACCGTCCTGCACCGAGCGTGCTGGGGGGCAGAACTGCTGACCCACGCTGGCGGGGGGGGCTGTGCCCGCGGGTCCCTGTGGAAGCTCCCAGCATGTCCGTGGCCAGCTACGCATGTGGGGACCTGCCTTTCAGGAAAGAGCGGAAAAGGAAAAATGTTGTGGCTTACCCGCTTCATTCTGAAAATAACAAGCCTCTCAGGGACGGGGTGTGTGAGTTTTCTTTAAACTGTTTCATTAGCTATCGCACAGCAACTCCTCCGCGTCTGTCAAACAGGCAGTCTGGCTCCTTCGCCTTGTCTCCTGGCGGAATGGAAATACGTTATTATAATGAATTATTTCTGAAATACGTGTTATTTATCTGCAGCCCTGCACGTTTCCGCAGCATGCCGAGCTGGCAGAATTGCCGGGTCTGCGAATTTGGAGAGCGTGGAGCTGGATGGCGTTGGTGGAATTGCTCCCAAAGGGGCTGGTCCCAGCATCGCTCCCGTAGGGAATTCCCTGCTCTGTGCTGGGCTTGGTTTCCCCTTCCTTTCACGTTCCCTGCAACACGCTGGAGGAGGAAAAACTTTTGGTGAGAAACTCCTGGGAGGCTCAAAAAAGCAGCACACGGACCCGCAGATGAGGGGGGGTTGTGCCAGGCATGAGGGAAGGGCCCCCTCTCCGTGGGCAGCCCCAGACTCGCAGGAGGAGGGTTATTTCCCGGTGGTGGGGAGCTGCCGAGGCTGCAGGGCATGGCGCTTCGTGGGCAGCCCCGGGCTGCAGCGGCAGGGCCAGGGGGCATGGGGAGCATCCCCCTTGCTTGCAGGGATGGGGCCATGCACCTGCAAGGGATGGGAATGAAGTCTGCTTGCTCTGCGCCAGCGGTCCGGGAGCAGCTTTTGGATGCTGGCAGGATTAGAGCTCCCCAGCCTCACGTGTGGCTTGGAAACCTTCCCTGTGAAAGAAGATGCTGGAAAAAGTCAAGGCATTCTTGCCTTAAATGTCAAAAGCATCGAAATGCTGGAGAAACCCTGGACGTTGCCTTCCTGCGGCGGCCAAGCAAGCTGTCGCAAGCCTGCGGGGGAGCCAGGGCTTTTTCAAAGAGCTGAAAAAACCAGGGCCTGCCCAGTCCTTTGAGCAGCTCAGATGCAGCCCTGGAGCGGTCCCAGCAACTCCCTTTTGAATTCTTTTGCTCTAAGGGGGCAAGGGTTTTCCTTTCAAAACCGTTTTTAAAGAAAACCAGCAGCTGAGAAAAGCCCGGGACTGAAAACTGTGGTCAGATGACGGTGAATGCTGGAGGTGTTTTAGACTGGCATCCAGTACCTGCTGGCTGTCAGTCTGCGGTGGAAATTTACTGCCCCCTTCCTTCCCAAGGCTGGAAGATGGAAGGAGGGATGTGTTTACTTCCCCATCAGCTCATTCCCAAGCTAAGGGCTGCACCTAGTGACCAGGCATCGCTCGCTGCCACCCACTTCTCCCAGCTCAGGTTGGCGGAAACGCTGGCCGGGGTAAGGCAGTTCACGCAGGACAAACAGCCTGGGTGGAGAGGCTGGATTTCATAATCCAAGGTAAAAAATACAGACTGGGGGCTCTGTGCTGGGCAGCCAGGCACCATCTGCTGCCACCTCCTGGGCTCAGCAAGCAGTGCTGGGGCTGCCCAGGGCAGGATCAGGCCATGGTGCAACACCCGGACAGGGCTTGTGCAAACCGCGGCACCAGCTCCCACCGTTCCCTCTCCGTCTGGGTGAGACCCAACACCAAAAGGCGACCGGGGCGAGACTGATCCTTCCCGCATCCCGCTGCTGGTGGTAGTTTGCAGCCCAATGTCACCACCGGTCCCCAAAATTCTTGGCTGCCACGGGGACATAGCAGTAATCAGCTTTGGGGACAGCAAACAGGGCAGATGTAAAGTGCCACGAGTGGAGAAGATGAGCCCCAGCCTCTGGGGAAGGTCATTCCGGCTGTACGGAGAGAAATGACTTCACTGCAGAGGCGCAGGCGCAGCAATCTCTGATGTGTCCCCTCCTCGTGGCACCAGCCAGCGTGGGCAACAGCGGCTCCTCTTTTCCTTGGGGACCATGTTCCTTGCCCAGGGCAGCTGTCCTCCCCCGTCACCCGCAGCAGGCAGCCCAAGCCGGCAGCGGTGCAGCCCCAACGGCTCCGTTGGAAACCGGAGAGGGCAGCCAGGCCGCCCTGCCCGGCTCTGCACGTGTCCGGCGAGCACAACGGGGTGACAACAACTGCTGCCTTTGTGGCTGGGGCTTATCCGCCCTCTTGGTTTGCCAGCGCTCCCAGCCCGGGGGCTTTAGGGAGGCACAACTGGTGTCATCTTATTCCAGGGTCCATGCCAAGGAGGACCCTGGTATTTTTGGACGTGGCCCTTCCTTTTTGCCTGTCTGCAGCACCTCCTGGAGGGCTGCACCCCCTCAGCCCCCCCAGAGCTGCGCTCTGACCCCGGAGGAGCAGGCATTATTTGGAAGCAGAGGCTGGATGCTCAGAGTTGCTGGGGGTGCGAATGTGGCTGAAAGTTGGGGGGGAAGGTGAGGGGTTTAGTGGTGGCTGCCGGGGTTGTCCCTAAATGAGGGCTCTTCACCCAGTGGGTGAGAGCCAATCGACACACTGAGTCAAGATACCTGTTTTTGTTTGAGTTCTGCAGAATCAGGTGCCGGGCATTTAACAGCAGCCAGCACGCCTCACGTTTCCAGCTGCCCAGTATTTAGAGTGATAAATATACTGACCAAACAGCTGTTTGGTCAATAATGATTCACTCACCACTGCTAACTATACATCTAAGCTCCTGTTTAAAACATCTGGGGAGGTTACCTGATTAGCATGCTCATTATTCACAAAGGGCAGGGTGTATTTTAGCAGTATAATTACCCACGGTTAGTTTGGGATATACTCTCGGCTTGAATTTGGTCCAGAAGTGATATTTTAATGGAGGATAAAGAGTGACCAACGTCTAAGGCAGCACCTGCAAAAGAACACGTAAGACACATCGTTTGGTTTCACATCCTAGTCGAGGTCCGGTACCTTCTGTGATGTCTCAACCACGTCCCAACTTTTAACTTTGTTCTTTAGACATCGCCGGGGTCGGGCCCGGCCCTCCCTGGCCCCTGCTCTCCTGGGGCATCGCCTTCCCCAGCTGCTCAGGGGGAACCGACATGGGCACAGGGGGGTGCAGGGCAGACCCCCGCCCCAAGCTGGGGACAGGCCCCAGCCCTGGGTGGGGGCAAGGCCTGGGCTGGGGGTCCCCCACCGCCTCCCTCCGGTGCGGCCCTGGCGGCAGAGGCCTCCTGAGGAGAGGTGGCTGCCTGCAGGCCTTGGGACTCCCGCTCCGGCCCTTGCTGGAGCTGAGGTGCTGGAGGGCGGCCATCCCGCCCGGGCAGCCCTGTCCATCGCCAGCCCCAGAGCTCCCATCCCCGTGTCCCTCAGCCTTCCTGACAGCCACGGCCGGGCTGCCCAGCCGAGGCGTCGTGCCCAGCCCCCGCGTGTTCGCGTTAGGGCAGGGGGTGCCCGGG
>VYXH01004368.1:891295-907344 GCA_013397275.1 Burhinus bistriatus | reverse complement strand
CGGCCGCTCCTCTGCTCTCCCCCGGCAGGACCCGCAACCTGCTGCGCATCGGGGTGATCGAGAAGCCGCTGTGGTTCGACGTCTACGTTGCCTTCCCCCCGCTGAGGGAGCCCGTCTACCGGGTGCCGCGGCCGCGCTACGGCAAGGTGAAGGATGTCGTTCCCCCCATCTTCTACCAGGAGGACGAAGTGCGAGCGTGAGTTCCCGCTTTCCTCCCCCGGGCGGCCGCCGAGGGGTGCCTGAGCCCCGCCATCCCCCGGAGACCTTCCCCTGCCCCGGCGGGGGGCGCGCCGCTCTCACTGATCCTCCCGTATTTTGTGAACAGGAGATTTTACAGGATTTATGGCAGCGGTCCAAAACCTTTCGACCTGTCGCAATCAAACTACAAATCTACTTGCCAGAGGTAAGATTTATTTATAATTAAACTAGAAATATTTCTGAAACTTGTCCCTTCCACCTCTTAAGTCAGTGAGCCAAAACGGTATTTGTGAGAGTAAAAAATACAATCTCGAAATCTAGGTTTATCGAGAAATTCAATGAACTGAAAGAAGAAGGAAAAATTGAGGAGGAAAAATTGTTTGAAGAAACAGGAAAAGCCCTTTTAGCCAGTGGGATAATTTTACAGAGAAGAGGAACAGACAAAGTAAGTATTAAATATTCACAGTTATTTGGCCAGTGGATTCAGAAAGCTTCACTTTCAGACCCTTAACGTTGAACTAGTCCGAGTTAAATTCTCAGCAAGACAGTCACACGCCTGGTGGTCATAATAAAATGTCTTTGCGTGCAGAGTAAACTTTCCTCTTCGTTGTGAACGTGTCTGGCCAAGGTTAAGGTACTTGTGGGACAGAAAAGAGAAGTACTTGTTCTGGTGATGAAAGATTTAAGTCTTCAGTGCTTTCAAATTGTCTGTTGGTGTGTCTGTATAAACCATTTTGAAATGTGTATATGTATTACTGTATACGTTTTTATCTCTTTAAGGTAGCAGGGGGTAAATTAAAACCTTTTCTGGGTCAAAGATAACTAACACACTCTTCCGTCCCTTTTTTGCCCCCTTTTTTTTTTTTAAAGGTATTGAAATAGAGGATTGTAGTCTGAGGGTTGTTTACTTCTATTTTTGGCAAGAAAATAACTGTCCAAAATGTCCTGCCACTGCTTTTTGTTTTCCCTGATGTACAAGAGGGGAAATGGCTCCTGGGCATGTGGAGTCTAGTTCCTCGTTACTTCAGGCAGTTGTCATATAACTCTTAGCATAACATGGGGTAAAAAACCAAACTGAAGGTGCTTCTAGAACAGCACGTTGAATAGAGTAGAACACGGTTGCTCTGTGATGGCTAGAAATCTTTTACCTTGTTCATGACTAACTGATGACCATTTCTTCTGGGAATGCTGTCCTTGTCGTTGAACACCCTCAAAAAGAAGGGAGAAGAGCTGTTTATAGAAGCTGCAGTTTTAAACTCCGTTAGCTAAATTCATTTATTATTCTCCTTTGTAATACGCTCTCCATTCTCCTCATCATCCACTTTTCTCTGGACCAAGCATCCATAGTGCTTTCCCCAATAAAAGATGCTGAAGAAGGAACAGAAATGGGTTCTGCTTGAAGTGTGCTGTCCAATGAGCGTGGGAAGAGACGAAATCACTGTTTTTCATCTTTTAGCTTGGGGTCAGCAGTCACATTTTAAATTTCTTGCCCTGGTGTGATACCTTAGCACTATAGTGTACCTTAAAAATAATCTAAGCATGAATTAGAACTTTTCTATCAGCTTTTTTTGGACGTGCAAACTGAGGTTGTTGCTTTCTATTGCTCTCTTCAGTCACACTTCAACAGAAACTTTTTACGACCCTGTTTTTTGGTGATCGTCTGTCTTTAACTGTAGGTAGCACAACAGGATCATCAAGATGTTGAAACCAGAGATTCTGTCTTACACCTGCAGCTTCAAACTGTGTTGGAAGAGATACAGGAAAAGAAGAAAGATCAGGAGGAGCAGACGCCAGAATCGGCAGAGACGCAGAAGGAAAATCCCTTACCCTCCTAACAGCCGTGCTGTTGTCCTGTGACGCTCGGCTGCGGGATGTGTCCTGGCTGTGGCAGTCACCTGCGCAGGAGCCAGCATTTCTGCCTTCACAACCTGGTGGTTATGAGACATTTTCCTACAGGGGAATATGCCTCAGTTATCCGGCTCTAGTGCCTTCCGTGGTCGCGTGTGGGGCACACATTCTTGTTCTTCCCTCTCCCTGTTCGTAAAATTGGAGAGAATCCCTTTTTTTGAGGTTCAGGAATATTATCTCAAATTGCGAGGTGGAAAATATGACTGTAAAAGTGAAAAATTAAACATTTTTCTTTAAAAATTGGAAGTTCTGCCTCTTCAGGTATCTTATTTGCAGTAATAAAGATGTTTCTTAACTTCCTGCACTCGACGGTGCAGGCCTTGTGACAGTGCTGCTGTTGAAATGGCAGGTACCGCCTGCCTGATGTGTTCTAACAGCTGTCTGAAATGTCATCTTTTTATAGCTAATTGAGAAGAGTTGCTGTTTATAGAAATGTAATAATACGCTCTTCCCATTTCATCATTTGCTTAACTTCAGAATAAGATAAAGTGTAACAATACCAGATAATTTCGACCTTTGCAGTTTTTTAGTGACTCTTAATGAAATTGGTCACCTCGGAAGTGTGAAAGATGGGATGTTACAGCTGTTTGCTGACGAGGAAGTTGAGTGCTGCTACACAAATAGTCCCAGAAACGTTGGCAGAGAACGAAGTAAGAAAATAACAATCAATCTTTCTAGGATTTGGAGCCGACTAGAATTTCATTCTTCCCATGCCTATGGATGCCAATGCATAGTATACATTTTATTAAAGATTTTTGGCTTTGGGCTATATGAAAAACAATTACTGTTGGTGTTTTTTCTTTTTTTGTGTGTGTTTCTTCCTTTTTTGTTTGGTTTTTTTTTGTGTGTTTTTTCTTTTTTTTTTGTTTGTGTGGTTTTGTCTCTGTTTGTTTGTGGGTTTTTCTTTTTAAAAAAACAAACTACCACCACCAAAGCCAAACAGGTGTAAATCATGTCAAACAAATCTCTCCCTCCTTGTCCAGCTCTCCCCTACAGGGAGGAGGGGTGGATTTCCTTTTGGTTTCGTACCCACCTCCCAGGCACATTCTCCACCACGCAATTTAGTGACAGCGCTGCTGTATTTGATGCCAGAACCCTCTTTTGTGAGTCCATGTTGTATGGCAGTGAAAAGGAGGGTTTAAAAATGCCCGTCATTTGTTTTTTGTGTGTCTTGATTCACTTCCTGGTAGCAATGTAATGACAGTAGAATTGCTCAGTTATCCTTGGAAGGTCAAACTTCATTCCCAATTCTACTCTGTAATTCTAGAGAAGCGCAAGATTTTATTACAAAGAGCGAAAGCCCTCTGTCTTAGCACTGCTGCAACTCTAAGCACTGCAGGATCTGTTTCCAGAGCTGACCTTGGTGGCACATATACCTGCCTGAGCAAGCTTCTTCCACGTGGAGCAGAAATCACTGCCTGAATCCCTAAATCCAGGGACAGCAGCCCCTTAGAGGTGAGTATAATGGGTGCACCCACCTCCAGTATCCAAGTTTCGGAACCACTGGGTCAAGGATAGGAGAAATTTTAATGTAAACAGATGGCAAAAATGCATTAAAATGGGGTTCGGTCTGGAGCAGAGAGACGCACGGAGAGTCGGCCGCAGCAGAGCCCTGGGCTCCCCTGCAGGCAGCCTTTGCCTGGGGGTTTCCTCCATCGCAGCAGTCTCCCGCTTGGCTGGGGACCAAGGCGGGCTGCCCTGGGGAGGAAATCGCTGGCAGCTGGGATGGGAATTTCCCTCCTTGTGCCCGATTTTCTTGTTTGGGCCAAACGATAATTGCCAGCCCAAGGGAAGAGAGACCAACAGCTCTGCGTCTCCTGTGCTGCAACTTTGTCTTTACCTTTCGTGGGTTTTTACAGAGGTAAAAATTTTATTTTGAGCATCCTGTTTTGCATTTTCAACTGCTGCTGGTGCTCTGAGCTTGCCAAAAATTGTAAAGGGAAGTACTTTAAAGGGAAAAGTGCTATGAAGTCAAATGCAGTAACACATGAGAGATTTCTCACTCTGTTCACAGCTCGGTGGTCTCCTGTTTGTTGTCACTTCTCTAAAAAGTTGCCAACATTACTTAAAGAGCCTTTTCTTCTGTCATCTGCTGTAACTGGCTTCGTCCTCGCTTCTTTACTGAGCTTGGCTGTGTCTTCCTTTAGTCATCTGGAGCATACTGAGCAATAACATATTAAATTTAGAACACAGACTAGACAGAGCAGCAGCCTTGCAGTGTGCCCTGAGCGAGTTCCTGTGCAGAGCAGACAAGAAGAAAGTTGGAATTAATTTTCTCTTTAATTCTGTGTTGGGAGAAGTCACTGGGGCAGCTCCCCCGGGGCAGAGCACTCCCAGCCGGGCCAGCAGCTCTGCCACGGGCTGGGCTGGGGAGCGCTCGGATTTACCCCCAGGGGCAGCCGTGGCCTGAGGGATGGGAGCAGGAGACCCCTCATGGTTTTTTCTTCCCCTTCTACATCTGAAATGATGGTGACTGTCCAGCTTCTTAGCCAGTAGTGTTCATGACCATACGTGGGGAGTTTATTGCAACTTGCGCTTCTGCTCGTAGCCCAAACCTGGCGTGCCCGGTAAGCCAAGTGAAGAAAGTGCGAAGAAACTTTGACTCGTGCAGCAGCGGCGTAACCTGGCTGTCGGGTGGGAGGGTGTAGCTGTGCTCCACGCTTTGCCAAACTCCCGTATCAAGCAGCTGTGTGCCTCACCAACGAGGGCATGCTGTTACTCTGAAGCAGGTAGGTGGCCAAATTAGCTGGAACACCTGGGGGTGTATAAGGCAGCATACACTTTCAGTGGGAGGGTCGGAGCCTACACGTGGTGTAAATCAGGAAATTACTTCTGGGAAGCTCACAGGGCAGAGCCAGCCCTGGGGGCTCGGGCAAGTTGCTGGCTGGCTGCAGCGGTGGGGACACTTCCAGCCGAGTGGCTCTGGACGGAGAAGCAGGTAGAGATGTTCCCCTGTGCTGCGGGTATGTTTGGGCTGGTTGGTAACGGGGAACCTGTTGGGTGAAGGATGTGAGCTCAGGGTGAGATTAGGAGAAAAGACAATTAAGATGGAGTTCTGTGTTCGTTTGATGGATGCGTTTGCTGGGCTGGGATTGAAACGCCAATCACCGTGACCTTAGAGTAATTCAACTACTTTAATTAAAAGGTTTGAGCAAGAGCCTGGGGTGAGCGATTTATTATTTATCAAGCATTTACCCTCCAGCCTCCAGCAAAAGGTCAGCAGCTCGGCGGGAGGAACCGGGCTGGGCCCCGCCAGCCCTTCCTCGCCCCCGCCGGGTCCCCGCTAGGTGGGAGCCGCGCTCCGCCGCCGGGAGGGCTCCGGGGGGCTCCGTGTTCCCCCCCAACCCCCAGCCGGTCCCGCCCCGGGAGGGAGGAGAGGTACCGGGGACCCTGCGGTGTCGCGGCGGGGATGTTCGCTGCTGCCCAGAGCTGGCACCCGGCGACCTCAAAAACGCGTGTCAGCCGTGCCCGGCTCCTGCGGGCGGAGGCTGGGGAGAAGTCCCAGCTTTCACCAAAAAAAAAAACAAACCCAAACCCCCAAATAGTTGAAATCTCGGTTTCCCCTGGGAGCAAGCGGGATGCGCGGCTGGTGGGGCAGGGGATGTGCCGAGGGAACTGGGGTACCCCCAGGGTACGGCCAAGCCGCTGCCTGCGCTGGGGACGGCAAAGGCTGCTCCGGGGGTTGGCAGGCGAGAGCCACCAGTGCGACCTTGTTGGTGGCCCTTTGCCTTCGCAGGGCAGCTCGTGCAGTCCAGTAATTTCCTTGTTCCCCGGGCAAACCCGTCCTCTGCTACCGTACCGCTCGTTAACGACTGGGGCGAAGCTTTTGCTGCCTCGCAATCCTACACTCCATTACGGAGCGGCCGCATGACCTTTTCTGGGCTAAATTGCTGACCTCCTTCCTCCTGCAAGACGAGCAGTGAGCGCGGCAGTTCCTCTCTCTGATTGCCAGGCTATTTTTAAGTGACAATAAATGCCAAAGTATCAGTTACAAGGTTCCTTACTCCTTGAGGCATCAAAAAGACAGGACAATCGCAGGCAGTAGATAACCCCTTCTACAGCTCTGGAAGCCAGCCTGAAGGTTTCCCGAGGTCAATTCCTAAAATTGTGGGCCTCACCTGAAAATTTTAGGATGAAGAACTCTGCCTGCTCTCCAGCCGGTCCCGTCGTAGGACCTAGAAGTCTTGATTGCAAAGTCTGTTGCTGTTGGGGTGAGCCCACTTGTGCACCAACGCCCGGGTTCGCTTGCCCCGGGAGCGTTGGTGATAAAACCGGCAAAGCAGCTGTGCTGCGGCCGCGGTGTTTGTGCAAAGCGCTGGGAGGGGGAACCCCTGCCCCTTTGGAAATTCAGGGGCGCTGTCACTCGGGGCTGCTTCTGACCCTGGGCAGTGGCATGTCTCATTCGACATATTCATCAATGACCTGGATGAAGGGGTAGAGTGTGCCATCAGCAAGTTTGCTCATGATACCAAACTGGGAGGGGTGGCTGACACAGCGGAAGGCTGTGCGGCCATTCAGCGTGANCTGAGGGACTTGGGTCTTTTTAGTCTGGAGAAGAGAAGGCCGAGGGGGGATCTCATCAATGCTTACAAATACTTAAAGGGAGGGTGCCGGGAGGATGGGACCAGTCTGTTTTCAGTGGTGCCCAGTGGTAGGACAAGAGGTAATGGGCACAAACTTGAACACAGGAAGTTCCATCTAAACATGAGGAGGAACTTCTTTCCTTTGAGGGTGGCAGAGCACTGGCACAGGCTGCCCAGAGAGGTGGTGGAGTCTCCAACTCTGGAGACATTCCAAACCCGCCTGGACACCGTCCTGTGCAACCTGCTGTGGGTGACCCTGCTCTGGCAGGGGGTTGGACTGGATGATCTCCAGAGGTCCCTGCCAACCCCAGTGATTCTGTGATGTACTGGTGTGTTGCAAACCGGTCCTGCCCTGACGGTAGAGCCCTAAAGAGGCAGCAAACGATGCAGGTATATCGGTGCAATGAATGGTTGGAAAGAAAGGTCCTAGGGATGCCGTAGCCTTGCTCAGACTGGTGCTTTACCAAACGGCGTCAGTGCTTGTATGCAGGATGTGTCCCACTGGAGCCAACGTCTCTGGTCCCACAGCTCAGAGCTGTGAGCTTGGGCACTGCTGTAGCCGGAGGGCAGCTGCCCCCCGCAGCGATGCACGGCCCCTTCAGCGGGTCGCCCGCACGGCAGAGCCGGGCACGTGTCACTGTGCCGTGACACATCTCCAACCGCACTGTTGGTCACGCGCAGGCAGATTATCCGCTGTTCCGTGTGGAGGGCAGGGGAACTCAGGATTTAATAGGATCAGGTCTTAGGTCTGGAGCAGCCAAAGTAATTCATCAGCTTTGCTGGAAAACCAGGTGATCTGACCTTGCCAATGCCAAGCTTCATCGAGACAGGTAATAAAGCATTAAATGTTTTAAAAATGTGGCTCCAAGTAAGATATTAAAGTGTTGGCATTGCCACAGTGTAGTATTCTGTGATTTACCTCTGCCCATCCTTGCCCACACACACACACCACACACACACACTCTCGCTTCACATCTGCCCCATTTTGAGCTTTGGAGTATTCCAGAAATCTGTATCTGTTAGGATCTTGGCTTGAATTTATTGTGTTTTTATACTTGCCTTATTATACAACACCCGATAAAAGATATGCTGAGATCTATCGAGGAGTTCGGATGCCCCTGTAACCCAGGGACGAGGCAGTCTCGTTGCTTGGCACTTGAATCAAGGCAATAGCGCTTTTGCATCACCTGAATTTAGAAAGCTTTTATTTGGGTAAATTGCCATCTCTCCTGAAGGAGCAGGGCTTGGTGCTGCTTGCCGTGGAGCCGCCCGCCGCGATGGGGCTCTGCAGCTGCCGTTCCCGAGGGCGGTTGGGGCGGCCGGGCGGACACGCCGGGTGTTTTACACTCATGTGTCAGGAAAACGTACGCGGCATTGGAGCGAGGTGCCGTCAGCTCGGGGAGCGCCGCAGGTCGCGGCTTGTTGAATTTCCGCACCGGGAGAGGGGATGGCACGCAGGTGGCTTCTGCTTTCGGGGAGGGTTTGCAAAACCTCAGCAGTATCAGTTCCTGCCATCTGCATGGTTTTGTTTTTAAATTAACGCACCAGAAATGCCCATGTAATAGTGATTCCCAGTTCTGGGATGAGTAGGATGCCGGACAATAACCCTGAGCAGGGCGGGAGGGAGGAACAGCACGAGGGTTGGAGCATCCCCACGAGAACAGCAGGCTGAGCTCAGCGGTGGCTCGGGGTGAAGAAGCTGGCTGCTGTTTTACCAGTAAATTTTAAGTACCTGCAGGACCGGACGCGCCCCTCGTTGGGTTTGTTGATCAGTTGGTGCAAGCCACCGGCAGTCTGACTGACCGGCCTGCCTGCGGCCAGGGCAGCTGGAAGGGCTGAGCCCCAGAGGGACCCCGGCTGTGGGGCAAGCGCCCTGTTGGGTGCTGCAGTACATTTTATTTTAACGAACATTCTAATAACCATTTAAAGAAGGGCAGGCTGCATGGTGTCCCGTGGCTCGGTCCGGGCTGCTCAGGAGGGCTTTTCGGGTGCAGAGCGATGGCAGCCTTGGCGCAGCTGTGAGAAACCCCCGCAGCCCCGTCCCGGTGAGCTCCCGCCCCAGTGCCGGCAGCGGGGCTGTTCCCACGGGACCAGTCACTCCCCTGCCTGCTCCCCCAGGCCGGGGATTTGAGATCTTCCCGGGACGTGGCAGCGATTTGGGGGTGTCCCCCGCTGCTGTGAAACCCGCAGCATCCGAGGTGCTCGGGGGGTGCCCCCGGGAGCCCGGGTGGCTCAGCTGTCCTTGGCTCTGTCTGTCTCCCTGTGCTGCTGCTGCCTGTATGCATATTGCAAGCTCATTCTGATGTGCGCTAATGCTATTATCCTCCAGAAATTGAAATCAAGTCTGAACCTATAATGTTTCACTGGGAGGGAATTGGGGTTATATATTCCTGTGTACAGCAGCATTCTATTTCAGTCATAGCATTTAATTATGATTGGTGTGTTAGTGCCCACCAGAGCATAACAAATTGTCATTATGTTATTCTGCTGAGTCTAATTTAATTGGCAAGTTGTCACAAAAGCAATTATCCATCATTTATTTTGTTGCCATAACCACATCTTGGAGAGCACCTGCTGTCTGAAGTGGAAAGGCTCTGCAGTCTCTTGGTCCTGGATTTCTTCCACTTGCCTGACACAAAGACACCATTTCCTCTTCTTATTTAAAAATATGTTCCTCATTTCCCAGCGTGGGCTCGTGCACGAGCCTGGAAATGCCAGAGGAAATGCGCTGCGCAGGTGCCGACCCGTTCGCGCATCCTGGGGCTGGTGTGAGTTATGGGGGCTCGTTCCCTCCGAAGACCTCGGACTCAGCCCAGCGTGGTGGCTGTGAGTTGTGGTCGGATGAATAAATCGTGGATGCTGCTGTCTCCTCACTTCTGGAAAGTCAGGATGAAATAAGGAGAGAAAGGGAAGTTTGAAGATGAGAAGTTCTCTGCCGGCAGTAAACAAAACGCTTGGCTTCTTGCAAATAATTTTTGGGCAAGAAGTGGGGAGGGAAAAAGGCCCCCAGAGCTCCTTAGAGGAGCAGAAGGGACGTGTGGGCTCTGTCCTGGCAGCCTGTGCCCGGCCAGACCCTCTCGTCCTGGAGGTGCTCAGCTGGGGTGCGGCGGGGATAAAGAGACATCTGATGTTTGATGTCCACGTTGGCCTTCACCGAACTGCTCCCACGCCAGCGGATTTGCCCCCGCCGGCAGCACGGCTGGCGGGCAGCACAGCACGGTGCACCCTGTGCCGGCACGGCAGCCGGCCGGGTCAGCCGGGTGCCAAAACCCACCTGCGCTCCCCAGGTCCGAGAGCCGCTGCAAACCTTCACCCGAGCTACTGCCACGCCGGCCAGGGTGCTTCTCAGTAAGCAAGTTTCAGATAAGGTATCTGGGCTCCCATAAAGATTAGGAGGCTGGCGAGGGAAGATTAGTGGTTTCTTATTATCTAGCAGGCAAAGCAATATCAGACTTCCTGAGACCAACCCAAAATTGCAGATTTTCTCCTTCCTGAGATGGTGCATGGCTGTGACCTATTAACTTTTTAGATTTTGGAGATGGCATCCCAAAATCCTGCAAGGCTAACGCAGACTTGAATGAACTCCAAGGCTGTGACTCACTGTGATAAATGAGTAAATAAATGAAAATCTGTTTTGATGTCTGTATTTCTTTCAGTTACTCCCCTCTCCGCCCTGTCTGTAATCTCTTCCCCTCTGGTAGTTCTGATTAGCTGCTAATGAGGAAATATGATTGTGTAGTTAAAGCACAGAGAGAGGGTTTTGTTCCTGGTTCTGCCTTTTTCTCCCTTCCATGCCTTGATTTCCCCATCTGTAAGCCAAGATACTGTTTATTTAAGATGGATGTTGTAAAGTTAAATTAATCGGTGTTTGCAAAGCAATTTGCTTCAAAGGTAGGGCACAGCGACTTGAAAAGGAAGGTTGAACCTGAGGAATCATAACTTTTCCCTCCCGGTGTCCCCGCTGGGACTGAAGCCGAGCGCTGTCTGTCTGTCCTTTCCCAGCAATGAAAACCTGCTGTTTGCCAAGCCCTTCGCCTCGCGTTCACCAGGAGACGGAGCTCTGGAGGTTTGTAAGGCTGTCGCTCGCGTGCGTCACCGGCCACTTACCAAGTTTTCCTCCGGGGATGGAAGTTATAATCAAAATCTGAGGCTTGCGGGGGGATGCGCATCCCACCAGCCGCATCCCTGCTCGCGGGGCGCCCCTGCACCGCCCTGCGTGCGGAGGTCGCCCTTCTTTAGGGCTGGAGCCACCCAAGGGGGTAACTCACAGCGATGCTCTGGGAGCATCACAGGGTGGGTACCGGGGTGGGATGGGGCACAGCTTTGGGGGGGCTGTGGCTCCTGCAAAGGGCCGTGCCCGTCGGTGGGGTGAGCAGGGACCCCTGGGGCCGGACCCCGGGCTCGGGGCTGCTGCTCTGCCAAAGCAGGTCCAGCCCTCTCTGCGGGGATCTGCGCAGCGTGGGAAGGCAACGGCTCAAAGAAAAGGTTTCCAAAGCATTTTGAGCATCTCGGGTGGTAAAATGGCGTGAGAATGTGTGATTTGAGTTAAAACCTTGGTTTCTTCTTCCTTGCCCGTTTCTGGGTTGCGGGCAGACAAGAGCAGCTCTTGTCTGATAAAAATCCCTGCGCCGCTGCGGGATGTGCCGGTGCCGAGGGGACAGCCTCCTGCTTCTCCGGTGCTTGTGGGTGAGAGGCCAGGATGCGAAGGCGGGTGCTCTGGGTTTGCCGGTGCTCTGCGGCAGCGCTTTTGAACAGTTTGGGTCCTAGTCCAGGTTGCTTGGCTGTGGTGGGGGCAGAGCCTGGGTGCTGCGAGGGTTGATGTGTCCTGACAGGCCAGATCCACCGCTGCCGAGCTGGAAAAATTTGATTATAGAAGATGCACTCTTGCCATCCCCAAATTGCATTTCCTTTTTATATCAGAAGCGCTCGTAGTAATAATAATGGGTCAAGAATCGCCAGGCGCTGACTAGACGCCGCTCGGTGCAGCAGGGCTGAGCTCTGAACCAGGCTCCGCGCTCGTTACCAGAGTGTAAATGGTGTTTTGCCGGCACCTCTTGTGCCGTTACTGGACCGCTGCTGCTGTTGCCGGAGAGCACCAGGAGATCTTGGTAAATAACTAAGTGGAGCCTGTGGGTTTTCCCTTTTGCCCAGGCTGGGTGTCAGTTGGGAGGGGGGATTAGTAGCGCCCATCCGCTCGTCCCTCTCCTCGCTGTAGGTGATGGGTGTGCGGGCACTTGCTCACCCCTTGCTGTGTCTGAGGGCAGACGGCGCGTTACGGCTTTGCAAGGCAGAGGGAGACAGAAGAGTCCTCCTTTCATACGAGTTTGAGGGAAGGAGTAACGCTAATTTGAATAAACTGATTTCTTTTTCCTGCTGTGTGACTCAGGCTGGAATTCCCCAGCCACCCACCCTGGAAAACTACCAGCTGCCTGCGTGCGGTGGATCCCCCTCCAACTCTTACACAACCTGCCGCAGGCGCCGAGCGACGAAAAGCCATCCAGGCGCCGTCCTCGCCCACCTCCCCGTGTTGCTGTGACAGTCGCTCGGTGACGCCTGCACGCAGGAGGGCAGGTGACAATACCTGGCTCCGTAAATGGCCACGTTTGCCTGGGCCAGCGTGGCTCTCGGAGCAGCACCGCCGCGGCGATGCTCCAGCTGCTGCTGGCCAGCCGGTTCGTTTACAGACGCTTAATTCTCTGGCGCTGGCTCAGCCTCAGTGCCATGTTCCCCCACTCCCTGCATCACTTCTCTCTCTTCCTGGCTTTCCGTCGGGTCTGCATCCCTTCGTGTTGTGCCTGCCACCGTGCCAGCCATCTCCTGCAGCCCGGCTGCCCGTCCCGTGGACGGGCAAACCTGCTTGTGTGCCAGCTGGGGCACTGGCACAGCCCTCGTGCCGGCTGGATCCGCCGCCGCGTGCTCAAATCCTCCATCCCGGGTTCCCTTCACTGGTTCCTGGGACTCCTGCCAGCCGATGGTGCAGGTTCCAGAACTGAGTGCTCAAGGAGTTAATGGACGTGACCCGATCCACTGGAACGCGTGGCTGGGAGCTGTGGGAGTGCTGCCCTGCTGCAGGAGAGCTGCAGTCCCACGCCAGCGGAATGCCTCCTCTGGATGTGGGATCCTGGCAAATCCGACTCCTCCTCTCCATGCGCGCACACCAGGAGCAGCACCAGCAGGCGCCAGGTTGAGCTGGTGCACCAGTTCCTGCCGGCCCCACTGGGAGAGCTGTGCCCGCGGGAGCCTGAAGTGCAGCCCGAAGCACCCAGATTATTTTTCCCTTGGGGCTTCTCCGCCCTGGGAAGCGGGCGCTTCCAAGGTGCTCAGGCTGGAGCTCCCGCAGCTGGACAAAGAAAGAAGCGTGAACCAGCAGCCCCATTTCTCCTCCCTTTTTAGGAGCATGTAAAGTGTTTACATATTTACAGGTGTCTGGGATTTTTCTCCATTGGTATGTGCCTGGCAGACGCGTGCCGATGCCTGTGAGCTTTGCAGCGCTACAACAAAACGATCAGGTCTCAGCCCGTTTATCGGCTACCTGGCATGACCAGGAACGACTAGGCTCGTGTCCGAGTCACAGCGCTGGCCCTCTCCCTTCCCACAGTTGCCATCTGCAAAACGAAGCAAAGCGGGGCGTAAGGAGGGGTGTATGCCGGGTCTGATGGCACGCGGGGTGAGAAGTTCTCTGACGGGACCGCGCTCTCTGGGTCACCGGTTCGGATGCGGTGCGGGTGGTGCCTGGAGGTCAGCAGAAGTTTTGGCTTGTGCAGAGATGCGCTTGGTGGCCACCGTGACGTCCTGTGGCCAGTCGCCGGCACGGGCTGCCTGGCTGATTAGTGCAGTGCCCCTGTGGCACCTCCCTGATCCCAGAGAGCCGGGATGGAGCGTGGTTTTCAGGGCACCCTCCAGATATCAGGCTGGTAGAGGTGCTGCAGCCTCGAGCCCTTCCCGAGTTAGATGCGATGAACAGGTGAGCGTGCCGTGTCCGCCAAGGGCTCAGCTCAGCCCGGTGGCTCCAAGCCATCAGCGCTGCCAATGCTGCCCCATCCAGGGCAGCTCCGGACTCGCTCGGCCTCGCGGGGAAAGCTGCATCCTCTGAATCCCCACGTGTGCTGGGTGATGTCCGGGGGGAGCCCCATGCTCGAGGGCCAGAAATATCCAGCCTCCCTCCCAGGGTCCCTTTACAGCCTCAGAGCACTTCTTTCAATGAATTTTACTCTCGTTTACCTCTTGGGGCCAGTTTTGCTTCTCCCACCAATATACTCCCAACAACAGGAGAGGAAGGAATGGAGCTCCCAGCAAAGCTCCCTCCTCCGCTTTCTTTATCTGCTGGGTTTGCGTCTTTTATTATTTCTATTCCCCCTTTGGCTGGTGTCCAGAGGAGGACCACAAGGAGAGGAGCAACAGAGAGAG
The DNA here is from genome assembly GCA_013397275.1 of Burhinus bistriatus. Classification (NCBI taxonomy): domain Eukaryota; kingdom Metazoa; phylum Chordata; class Aves; order Charadriiformes; family Burhinidae; genus Burhinus; species Burhinus bistriatus. The sequence continues at coordinate 893,248 of VYXH01004368.1, read as the reverse complement.
AGAGAGAAAGACGGCGGTCCTGGGGCGGAGGATGCTGCTCCATTCAGGTGATGGCTCTCAGCCCGGGGGCGCGGGGGGAAAAGGCGCTCGGCGCTGCGGCAGTGCCAGCAGATATTTGCGTGGCTGATTTATGGGTGAAATTCCTCCGGATGGAGGGGGGGGTCACGAAGCTGCCAAGTGTGATAAATAACTCATTGTAATGTATTATTTAGCAAATTATAATGAAAAGCAGAAAATATACGGAGGGGAGCAGACAAATACATTCCCCACTTGGCAAGTTATTGACTGTTTAGAGCCAGGAAGTGGATATTTAAGCGGGTTTGGGAATTTCCATGGCTTCCCCTACAGATAAATCACCCTTCTGCAGACGTACTTATTGCATGCCCTGCTGCTGCGTTTGATCCCAGGGGATAAAATCCCTCCAAGAGCTGCAAAGAGGCTAGTGCGCACCTCACTTCTAGCCCGCCTAAAAGTTGCATTTGGCTACTGGCTGGTGTGCAAGGAGTTTTTGGTCCTGGTCCTGTATTCCCAAGAGTCCCTGAGGACTCACTCGAGTCGCCCCCGAAGCTCACACCAGTGGACAGACTGGGCAGGAGGGCGCCTTTATGAGAGACAAGAGCATCGAACAACGTCTAGAGCAGGGGCTGGGATACGGACGTCCTCTCTCTCAGCTTCTCCTTTATTGTGACTGTTAAAAGGTTGTGCATTGCGTTGACTGCAAGATTAGAGGTTTTTTTTTAAAAAAAGCTCTTTTCTTAGCAAAAGTGAGTATCAAGAAGCACTGGCAGTTCCTTGGGCAAGCGAGGAAGGAGCCCTTTCGCTAGCCTTCTCCTGGGGTGGTTTCAGCGCGCTGCAGCCCTGGCTGGCACGAGACCAAGTGCTCCTTCTTATGGAGAGCAAAGGCAGAGACCAACAACTTGGAGAGACAGGAGTTTGGTGATTACAGCTCCCCCCGCGGAGTCAGGGCAGGTTTCTTCCCTTATTAATTATTAGTTGGTGCCAATTGATCAGGACGAGGTCAGTTTTACTCTCTGCATTTCTGCCATGTTGGGGCTGGGAAGCCGCCGTCAGACTGAAAGTGAAGTCCACTTGCCTCTTCCCACCGCAACAAACAGCTCCTTGAAGTGTGTAGAAACCCCTGTACAACAAACAGTAACATTTTCTTTTTCTATAACCACAGCCAGGTTCCAGCACGCTCTTTGCAGACTTGCCCCATGTAGCTCCGTGATGCTGTAAGAGGAGGTGTGAGCATCCCTTTTTTAAAAATCTGGATAAAAGACCTGGTGCTGTTGCACGGGTTGCTGATGGCCACAGTGGAACAGTGAGGACAGGACCCCAGCTCCTTGTCTTGCTGTCACCATAACCCATAACCCACTTCCCCAGGAAGGAAACCACCTGGATCTCCTGGATCCTGGCAGTCAGGATGGGTATGGTCCCAAACCAGTGTGTTTTGTGCTCAGAGCTGGGCGGGCAAGATTTGCCTGCCTGGCTCATCACTGTCCTGGTTTCAGCTGGGAAAGAGTTAATTTTCTTTCTAATGATTGCTGTGAAAGGAATGTCAGTAGTGCGTATTGGTTTAGTTGTTGCTAAGCGATGTTTGTGCTTTCCAAGTGCTCTTTTCAGCTTCCCATAGAAGCTGAGAAGGAGCATAGACAGAACAAGGGAATGGCCAATGCAATATTCCGGACCATAGACGTCCTGCATGGTGTATAAATGGGGGGTGGCCGGGGCAGGGCAGGGGGAATCTGGCTATCTCTGGTCAGGATGGTGCCAATTCACTGGGTGGTGAGTGACTTGTGTCATCATTATTTTCCTTTTCTGATATTGTTCTATTAAGCTGTCTTTACCTCAACCCACGAGTTTTTTCCCCTTTACTCTCCTTTTCTCCCTCTTCTCCCTCCCCTTGGGGGGGGGGGAAGATGGGGGGGGGAGCGGGGAGCTGCGGCGTCCCCG
>VYXH01004368.1:873311-891286 GCA_013397275.1 Burhinus bistriatus | reverse complement strand
GAGCAGCTGCGACGTCCCGGTTGCTGGCTGGGGTTAAACCACAGCAATCCCGTCCCTCGGTTTGCGCCTCTCGGAAGCGTACTTGTGTATGAGAAAACAGAAGGTTCGGTGGCCCTTAGGGCTCGCTGAGGTTCTGCCAGGCGGTTTGCCGGTTCCCCCCAGCCCCAGGCCAGCCCCGCGGCGTGGGGACCCCCGCGGCAGAGCCCCGACATCGGCGGTGGCACCAGGGGGTGCTGCCTGACCGTGGCTGGGCGCTGCCGGCGAGGAGGCGACTTGGTTTTACCCGTTTGTTGGTGGTTTTTTGTTTTTTTTTAATTATTCTTCTCATTTGATTGCTCCCAACTCGTGTCCCGCGGATGAGGAAGATGCTGTTAGGACGGGCTTTTCCCACGGCAGCGCAGGATGCTCTCCCTGCTCCTTGCTGTCGAGATATTTTAACTTCTGTGGTCTAGTGGAGGAAAAGATGTCCTTGTGTTCGTGACCTCTGCCTGCCAGCCCGGGGCCTCGGCAGAGCTGCTGGCTGGCACAGACCCCTCCGCCGGGAGCAGCCGCTCCGTTGAGGGCATCCCAAATGGTCCCAGCTGGGCTTTTCCTTGCGGCTGCAGGGACTGAGGTGATGCCGGACCCTTCCGGGCACCAGCAGGGAGGGGAAGGCTCAGCACGGAGTCCCTGGCACTGCGTCTTCCTTGTTTGGTCCCTTTGCGTGGAGCTGCCCGTGGGACCTTCCAGGCCAGGGGAGGGCTGGGCAGAGGGAGCAGAAAGGAGCCACATGTCTCGGGATTTTTATATACTCTCAAATGCCATCTGTGACGTGGCGGCTTCCGCACAGCTGTCCGTGCCATGTGATGCTCGGTGCTGGCAGGGCTGCCACCCGGCACAGCCGCAGAGCTGCCAGCCATGGGAGAAGCTGCCTTAACCCTTCTCGCCGCGCGGGCAGCCCTGGTGCCGCTCTTCCAGGGTGTCCCGGGGTTCAGAGCCCTGGGCTCGGGGTCCCCGAGCACGCCAAAACCAGACCCTCTTGGTCTGCCCTGCATGCGTGGGCACTGGACCGCTCTGGTCTCTGTACTGGTGGCAGGCTGGGGTCTCCCAGGGCCCCATCCAGTTGTCCCAAGCCCCAGGGAAGCTCTGGTGTTGTTTCTGGTCATGCAAATAGACAGTAAAATCGGGAGGTGGCTGTGCCGGTCTATGATACACTTGAAAACCGAGGCCAGTATTTGCTTTCAGAATAACCAGGATGAGGAATGAGGCATTGCAGCCGTTCCTGAGCCACGGTCGGGGAGGCTGGGGAGGAGGCAGGTGCTGGTGAGCAGCAGGAGGAGGAGGAGGACACGCCTGGGATGGGGACCAGCATCCCTCGGCCTGCAGCCCCAGGGAGCAGCCACGCTTGCCCCCCCCATCCCTCGGGTCCGCAGGCGGCTCCGGGCGCTTCTCCTCTGGCCGAGCAGGAGACGCCTTTCACCTTGGCAGGAGCCAGGGCCAGGTTTGAGCGATGAACTTCCAGCTGGTGACGAGTGCGGGGCTTCCAAGGTCTCCTTTGGGCTGGGGCGCCGCCCAATCGGCGCGATCTGTGGATTGCCACGGCCGGCTTTATCGGCAGCACAGATAATGTAGGTGCTCTCAGTCGTACGGCGGAGGAGGAGATAAGGGGCTTGGAGAGAACTTGACTGGGTGACTAAGATAAATTTACTGTACTACAGGAAATCGAAATGTGAAATAAAGATCTCAAACAACTGAAATATTTAAAAAGATACAGAAGTTGGGCGCGTGTGAGAGTCATTCTGAGCGAGCCGGCTCCCGCTGGGACCGTCCCTTATCAATCCATCACCCGGCCCGGCTGAATTTTATAAAAGATAATAGGGTGGAGGGAGAGTTGAAATAGAAACTAGCCATTACAGGAGGCTGAATGACAGGTTCTCTGTGCAAAATAAGACCATAATTAACAGGAAAGGGACAGAAAGTTTTCCACTTTCTGCTGCTGTTTGTCGTCCTTTCTGGCTCCGTGGGGCAGGGTGGGCGCAGGGGGGTCCAGGGGGGCTCGGGGGACCCCCAGCACCCACCAGTTTTCAGGTGTTAGCAAGCGGTGTTGGAAGGCAACCAAACCTACCCAACAAGAATACCTTCTTCAACCAGCTGTAGTATCTAAGAAATACCTAACAAAGAGGTGCCTTCGCACGCGTATGAATTCCCCTGGCTGAGCTGGAGAAGGCAGAGGTGTTCCTGCTGCTGCCCGCTGGAATCTGGATTTCATACTGGGCTGACCATCTGATGCTTGAAAACTCTTTTATTCAGCATCTCCTCTTTTTTTTTTTTTTTGCTGCCTCACGACCCCACTCTGTTCACGTGGCTTCCACAGCCCGCGAAATCCCTGGATGTCTGCTGGAGGGAAATTCAGACTCTCCTGTGCCACCTCCTGGGAGGGAAGAAAAGTTTGGTGTCCAGACTGCGATCCCGTTTGCCTTCACGTGCCTGTGGTGTCCTTCCCACCATGGGTCCAGTGGCATTTTTGTTCCTTGTTTTGGGAATGTCTCCCTTAGTGCCGCAGCTGCTTCTCGAGGTACTTCGTGTGTGGCTCTATGGTGGGGCCCTCCAAAGCAGCAGCTTTTAAAAAGTGTACGTGCTTTTGCAATTTCTTGGTATAAGCAAGGTTACTTGGTCTCCATCCGCTGCTGCTAATGGCTCTTTATTTTTTCAGCACGGGACCTCCAAAAGCGCGGCCGAGACCGCCAGCCCGCCCTGCTCCGTGAGCATCTGGGGTGACTGGAAAAGTAAGTTGCATCTTCTTAATGTCGTATCAAACTTCACCTCCCTTCCTTGCTGGACTCTGGCACCTGCTTGTTCTTCCTCATACAAGAAAATTATGAACATCATGAACATCAGCAGGAGCCAGGTTATGTCCTCCGTTCTTTAAAATGTCCTTCAAAATACAAATGCCCAAGTGAAAATGTTTCAGAATGTTTTTCTTCTGCCTCATTTAATTTTGCGGCAGCGTTAGGAGCACTGCTACTATTAAAGCCGGTATTTGGGAATGTGAAATTGCAATACAAGTACAGGAGTGTGTGAAGCACTTTGAGTTGCAATGAGAATAGATTGGGTGGATTTAAAGGCTGGGAGCTGGGAAACCGTGCTCATACACGGGAAGCCTGACAGGGAAATCGTCTAGAAAGGCAAATGAAACTCCTGAGTGAAAGGGAATAGCAAACCCCAGGCTTGCGATGCTGGGAAGGAAATCGTCCTCGTTCGCTTGTGTTTAGTAACCCGAGACATACAATTAATAACATGAGTAGGGACATTTGAAAAAATATGTATTATGCCTGTGTTGAAACCGTTCATCTCTGCATGTACTGCACATAATGTTACCCCTACAGCTAGAGACTGCGGTCGGGCTCCTGAGCCTGCTGCTGATGTATTCAGCAAGGCAGAGCAAAGGCAGTGCTCCATCTTCCTGGGGCTCTGCCTCCCCGTTGAAATGCAGGAGCCTGGCGGGCTTGAGGCAGATTAACCTGAGAAGGTCGGGTCAATCCGTGAATGTAAAATAGAGCAGTCATTGGGGTACCGGCCTGTCTAACGACGTTAAGAGGTATTGTGTGAATACAAACCCGATCGTCTGCCTGTCACTGCGACCGAGTCCAACAGGTCGACAGCCAAAACGCTCAAATTGCTTCATTTCTGAGATGAGACAACCTAAAAATGCCCGAGGTAGAGGAAATGGATACATCATTATTTCACGTTATCTTCATCACTGCAGCCACCCTGCGTGTTGGAATGCGGTGCGGGGCTGAAGTGTCCGTACAAATGCACGGGGGGAACTGGAGCCTTTCCAGCCGTGCTGTTGAGCTGCCCAGTAGCCTTCAGGCTTTGGAAATTAGGCAAACAGAGCTAGCGTGCTGATCCAACACATGAGTCGTGTGGTAACCTTTGCGTAACCTTTAGAAAACCTTTCGGATGTGGGAACCCGGAGTGCCCATACTCCCAGGATACGCAGCAGCATCGCTTGGGCTTAAGGTCCTTGGCCTGGGGGTGGCATGGGGGTCTGTCCCAACCCAGGCTTTGAGTTATGCCTAAACGGGTGCTTCCCCATAGCGCTTCGGTTCACTTGTGCTGCCCATGCAGAGCCGGGGCTGGGCAGGGTGGCCCCCGGCTCTCCCCCAGTGCCTAACTTGGGTCTGAGCTTTCTGGTTCATAGAGGACTAAGGGGAGTTGGCAAAACTGGGGCTACCAGCACTCGCACGCCCCCGAAACATCAGTGCGGCAGGAGCCATGTGCTTGCATGTCACCCCCCCCGGGTGGATGGCACCCCACGTTGGTGGCCGGCTCCATCCCGCCCCCGCAGCAGGCAGCCCGTGGGGGGATGCAGCCCACCGCCCGCGTCCCTCCATCGCGCTGGGAGCAATCAAAACGCCGTGCTGCAGCCAGATTGCCTTGTCCGTTCCAATGATCTTTAACTCCGTTTTTCCCCGAGCAATCAGAAGCACTTTCTCTTCGTCCAGGTGGTCTTTTCCCATTTTGCTCTTTCCAGTCCCGGGACCCAGGGCAGTCACATCTCATCACGCCTTTTCTCAGGCCATTTGTACCTCCTGCTTTTTCTGTTGCCATCAATTTAGTCGCAGCCTCCCCTCCCTGCTCCGCTCCCTCCCGTGCTAACCACAGCTTGTTTGGGAATGAAACTCGGCCTTCAGAGCCCTGGCAGATGTAAATGCAAACCCTGCCCCTGCAGCCGGGCTTTCCAAGCCTGTGCCCATCAGCTTTTCGTGCAGGCGGGAGGGTGGCTCCCCCCATTTTTTTGAGGGAGCGTCAATCCCTTTAAAAACTTTCCTCTAGGGAGGCTGTTACAAAGCAGGTACAAACGTGGATTTTTAGGAGTGACCTGTTGGCTGCTGAGGAAGTGAAGACTGAAAACAGGCAGCAGCACTGCTTTCCCCGAGGTTGAATAATAATAGCAGTAGTAATAGTAATAATAATTACTATTGTAATAACAAGCAGCATCCCTTGCCCATCCGGGCTTTGAACCTTTCCCGTTCACCGTGCTGTGCACCTGCGCGCTCCCCCCTGCTCTCCTCTGAGCAAGGTGTCCCTGGTCACCCCCGTGCTCTGAAGGTCTTCCCCGCCCTGGAGGGTCCACCCTGGTGCTCCCCGGAGGCACATCCATCCCCAGGGCAGGGCAGCCCCGAGCCCTGCCGGCTCCCGGCCCTCCCCGTGGACTGTCCCGTTCTGAAGTGCTGAGCTCCACGCTAATTAAAACAACAGCCTTTTTTGTCCTTAGCTTGCCCAGGCTTCAACCTGGACTAGAAATTACTCAGCAGCAGATTGCAAAACACAGGATCATCTGGACTGTGTATCAATCCAAAAGAAAAATATAAGGCTATGGAAATAAAGGATGGCTTAATAGGAAGTCCATCCTGTCTCCAGTTCACCGAGCATCAACTCAGCAAAACGCTTTAACTGTGTGATTAAATATAAGCTTGCTCTTAAGTCCATCGCTGCTCAGCAAAGCAGTTAGTGAGTGCTGCAGTACTTTGCTGAATGGGGTTTTGCTATCTTTCTGTTTTTCCTTGGGCAGAAGAATTAAACTCACGTTGGTATCACCTATTAATAAGGCAGCAAGTAGCCCAGGCAGTACTCGTGCAGTGCAACAGAGCTCATCATTTTTCTATATATGAGCAATTAAGCTGCACCAGGAGGCCTATGTCTTTATATCATCACCTAATGACAGTGCAAAAGTATTCAGGGGAAGGAGAGGGGAAAAAAAAATCACATCCATATTTAATTGGCAAAGTTATCTCCTTCACTTCAGAGCCCTAACTTACAGCCCTTCTGGCCCATTTCCAAGTCAGATCTATTTCCCCAGACTGGAAAGCGAGTAAAGTGTCTTTATATTATACTTCTGCAACAAAATACCGTTTGAAAGCTTGTAGACGTGCTCCCAACTGCAGTAAGTAACAGTCTCTTTTCGTTGCAGCACATGAAGATATCTTTGAGCTGTTAGATTCCTTTCATTTTTTAAGGAAATTATTTGTGTTGTTATTATTATCCAGCCCCACACTTGCCTGTCAGATTAAATTTTTTATTGCACTAAAACAAAAAGCCATCTGGAGCTCCTCACATCCTGCTCTCAGTACTGGAGAGTGGCAGCGTGGCCCTTCTCTACACCGCGTTTTGATTCCTCCCAAGGTCGTTTTTTTTTTTATTTAGTAAATCCTCTAGTCCGGTGTTTTCATCTGTGTGTCCCCTAAGTCTCTCTAATTCTTGATTGTGTTTCTTGAGGCTCAGCATCTTTATGCCCCATCCCTTGACCGTGCCTTTCTGGGGGCGGCGGCGTAGTGGGAAGCGAAGAGCAATAGGGGCTGTCCGCTTCCATTACGCCTGCAAGGAAGTCCATCGCTGTGCCAGGGGACGGTATCTGTTCAGCCAAATACCTCATTTACCAGCTTCTTCATTTTGGTTTGCAAGCCCCGAGGTCCTCCTGTCGGTTTGCAATGCTTTGCTCAGGCCCTGGGCTTGAACTGAAGCTATTTATCTTTTTCTGCCCTTCTCTCCTCCCTCCTCCGACGGAGCTGAGCCCCGGCTGGTGACGGAGGTGGCTGGACCCTCAGGTTTTATAATGCGCCTTGGGACTCCCCAGCTGCCTTTAAGTGTCCGTGCCAGCGGTGTCTGACAGCTCCTTCCAAGGGTTGTCCCTGCGGCTGCGGTGGAGGAGAGCTCTGGCACCCACCAGCAGTGACGGTGAGGGACCTGAAACCCTGGTGGGAGAGCAGGTCTGGCCCCCATTGGATGACACCGGGAATGACTGCAGAAAAATCCCACCAGGAAAGAGTAACCCTGACCACCCAGCCCTTCTTGGCTTGACCACCCAACTCTTCTTGGCTTTGCAGTGCCCTGTCGCAGGGGATCCTGCCTTACCATGTTCTGAAGAGACAGAGAAAGAAGAAAAGAGAGAAAAAGGAGAGGAGAAATATCGATAACTTCCATCTCCTCAAGCCCAGTAACTAGACTTCGACACTTCTCCGCCACTTCAGCTTCACAAAGCCCTGGCTCTCTGAAGATTAATTGATGTAGGCCACTCAACCTATTTTCAAATCCCTTTCAGTTACCATTTAAAACCTTCTGATTTATTTTTTTTGATAAAGTCACCGAGGCTTTTTATGGATTCTCAAATGATTGTCCAGCTTGACAAATTGGATTCTTAAAGCTGGTTCTTTAAAGAAAAGGATGTGGTTTGACAAGACAAGAAACAGCTCATCTTTGAGACAGGGGGATAAATAAGAAAAAAAAATCCCATTCTTCGAGTCGGATGGTACTCAATGGGTGTCTCGCTCGTCACTGATAATCTTATCTGTCTGTGATGGGAAGGGACCCGCACAAAGGGGCCCCGACCGGGCTGGAGGGCTGATACGCCTCTGATTAATAGGACTGTCCGGTGTGTGCAGAGCCTCGGGGAAGGTGATTAATGCCATTTGATACGAACTCCGACCCCTCTCCCCTTGCCGACACCACGCTGGGGGCACCTCCTGCCGCTGGTGATGGATTGACTCCTGCCTTCCCGTCCACATGTGTGGTGCAGTTGGCAAGGTGGTGGCCGCTGGGTTGTCACCCCTGACTTGTGCTGAGGTTTGTAAGGTCATGTCGCTCCCCGGTGCTGCAGTTAATGTTTCTGATGGAGTTTTTATTGTCCGTGCTCAAACCCTGCTTTCCACTGGCGTCCAGGTACCCATCGCGTCACCCTAGGTGTGCGAACAGCAAAACCACATCCACGTCTAGTGTAGGGACGGGGCAGAGTAGCTATGGAGCCTGAGCAACGCGTTTCTGATCTTTATGAACCCAAACAGGGGTGCTCCTGTGAGATCTCTTCCATACCTGCTGGCAATCAATGCCAATGTGCTTTCGGATGTGCCTGAATAGAACCCCTGTGTGGAAACATAGCCAAGGTAGTTGCACCTCCAAGAGCAGCTGGACAGAGGACCACTGGGAGAGGAGACATCTGAAAGACCTGTCTGCAAGCGCCTGTCTGCCCTCTGAACATCAGGCCCTCCGAGATGTGCTCAGGTAGAGCCCAGGTGAGGCGCTTCACAAAATCATCATTGCTGGGAGCTCCATGATGACCCGGATGATGGGGCTGCTCTGACGTGCTTGGCCAGAGCACCCGTGGGCTGGCATCACTGCTCCTCTGCCTGAAGGTCAAGCTCGGAGCAACCTGAAGCCACCAGCTCCGGCCGGTACCAAGGAGACGCTCAGCTCTGGCCGTGCAGAGCAGTCTTGCAGATGGGTCCTGCAGGGCCACCGTGGGCTTTGGTGGCAGGGCTACACGGTGTCGCGCTGCTGGTGTTTTGGCCTGGGCTGCAGGGAGAGGGAGAGAGGTGAGGAGAAGGGACCTCTGTGCATTGCAGCCTCGGGGCTACGGTGCGGCCAGGAGCCAGAGCGTTGGGTCTTCCCAGGCAAGACAAGAAATAATCTCTTTCTGTTTAAGTAATATTTTAATTGCAGGCTTTTGCTTTTCATTTTTTAATTGACTACCTTTACTATGAAAATGTCACAGCTAGCAGTTACTCTGAATAATGGAAATGCATCATAACTCCTACCTGTTCTCTGTATTGAATGACTCCAGGTGATACTTTATATCTTATTATGATTATTTATTATGATGTCCAGTTTAGTTCTGTAGCAGAGGGAGATCATTAACCTCTCCTGCAGTAAAAAGAACTCTCCGTGTTGTTTTCAAAGCCATTAAAGCTTTGAAAACTCCTCTGATTTTTTTTTTTAAACTAGAAAACCTACAGGGCTGCAGAATAAAATGCTGACACAGGTCGGCTAATGCAGGAGGAGCACAAACCCTCCCGCTGTGTCTCACTGAATTGCAAACGGAGCTCCAGAGTAAGGAAGAAGTTATTTGCTTGTTAGAAAACACGCACGCCGTGCTGGGAACCCAGAGGCAGATTTCGATGGCGCTGAGAGAAGAGGAGGTGGCTTGGTCCCAGGAGGGGTGGGAGGATGTCACCTGGGGTCTCCAAGGACAGGCGTCCCCAGGCTGAGGTGGGGTGCAGGCTCCACCGCGTGCCCCTCTGCAGGGGTCAGCAGCTGTTTGGGCTGGTCCATGTGCACCAACGCAAATTCCCTTGCTCCTCCCAGAAAGTCTTTACAAGCCCCCATGGTCGATTGTCATCTCGGGATGCTACTCTTGGCTGAGCTGCTTTTGGGTGCTTTTCCGCTGTGCTGCCTTGGTGAGAGCGGGGAGTGTCTTTTACAGATTGCCACCTTCAGCAGCTGCATATGGTCACTTAGCATCTATTGATGGCCACCTAATGCCACCCGCAGATGCTGCTTGTGGTTGCTGGGCCTCCACATAGTGGGAATGGGGAGAACCTCTCGATTTTCTGCAGCTGGCTGAGGTTTCAGCTCAGATATGGCTAATTGCTGGACACACAGTTCAGTCGTCTGGGAGGTTTAATTAGTCATATGGGGAATTTATCTGGAGAGAGATGGAAGCAGATGTTGTATCTCCCAGCCGGGCAGGTAGCTCCTGCAGAAGCGTATCCACTGTGGAGACTGCATTTTGCTCAGGAGCAAGAGGTGATCCCGATTAAAATCCTGTCTGCGGTAAGAGGGGTGCTCGTTCCTACAAAATCACCTTGCCTCCCTGTCCATGGTGTGTTCCTTCACACCCAAAGATCCTGAAGTAAGATGTTCCCCATCTCCATATAACCACAGGCTACTTTAATGTGACGGCTGATGGTAATAAAGCCTTTGTAGATGTCCCTGTTTTTTCGGAAGCATATCGTGCTGACCATATGGCTGGGGAATATGCAGGCTACATTCGTGATGGGATGCTAATGAATTGGTAACTTTATCTGGCCTGTCTGTGCCTCTCAAAAACAAGAAAATGCTGTTCATTAAGCTCTTGTTAAAGTGCCATCATAAAGAGAAAAGCATCTCTATAGGAAAAATATGCTGCAATTCCTGGTTATTCTCTTCCCAGGTCTTCCACATGAAATTTGCTCCGTTTGAAAGCCAGGAGGTGATATCCCTAATGGCTGTAACTACATTGCTTGTGTTCTGGCTGCTCAAACTTGCTCCTATGGCTGCGATGCATCCCAGGGGAGGTGAGTATTTGCTTTTCTACTAAGCAAACACTGTGACTTGAGGGAATACTGAGAATTAGGTGCCGTTTTCACGAGGCCACCTGCCCCAAGCAGCTGTGGCTCCACGTACCTGCTTGCAGCACCTCCATCTGCATCCCAGGGAGCTTGCTCCCATGTTGAATGCTACCTGAGTGAATGAGTCTTCATCGCATGTAGAAACATTTTTAATGCCATTTAATAGACTGAGGTGTTGAGGCCCAAAAGAAGTTGAAGGATGTACCTACCTGGGAACAGAGCCCCAGTCTCTGCCACACACACCTGGGGCTGTAGGCACCAGCGCAGAACATCCATCACCCCAAGGTTAAGTGGGCAGAGACCCCTCAGCAGTCTGAGCCTGGCGATAGCAGGTGAATAATAATTATGGAATATTAATATTATCCAGAGAGCATCTGTAACTCTTCCAGCAGATCATGCGGTGTAACCTTGCTGCCTGACCAGAAATCCCCACTGGCTGCTGACTCATCACAGGAGCTTTCAGCATCCTGTGTTGCCCAGGTGAGCTGGATGGAGACGTCTGGACCTGAAAAACACAAATTGCCATAAGCAGTGATTCGCTGAGCTGCCAGCCGAGACACCGGTGGCGGGTGCTGTCCCTGGGTTGAACGCCAGAATGCAGACCTCGTCTTCTCCTGGGCTACAAGGAGGTTTCACCCTGTGTTACCCACCATCACACCAAGGTAGCTCCAGGCACCGGAGAGCGGCAGAGCTGGTCTGCTCAGACCACTTGTTCTCCACTCTGTGCCAAACTGCTGCTGCAGAGAAGGTGAAGCCCACAGGTAGCAAGCCTCCAACACCCGTGGACTCAAGTTGCACCAGGGGAGGTTTAGATTGGATATTAGGAAAAATTTCTTCACCGAAAGGGTTATCAAAGATGGGAACAGGCTGCCCAGGGAAGTGGTGGAATTGCCATCCCTGGAGGTATTGAAAAGATGGGCAGACGTGGTGCTGAGGGACATGGTTTAGTGGTGGGTTTGGCAGTGTGAGGTTTATGGTTGGACTCGATGATCTTAAAGGTCTCTTCCAACCTAGGTGATTCTATGACTTTTGCTTGTAGAAGTTGTGCTCAATGTACAGAGAACGGAGTGCATCCCGCCATGGGCAGCGATGTATGGAGAGCAGCGTGCATCCCACCGCCGGCAACCAGCACTGGGGTGCCCCCGAGGCATCCTGCATGCTTCCATTAAGATGCAGGAGCGTGTTTGTGGCTGGTGCGCTGTGTTAATCTGAGTTTGTACAGACGTCACGCTGAGCCCTGCGGAAGCCGAGCGACCCCTTACCATTTCCCAAGAGCCTTTAAGCTCGGGGTGCTGGAGGAGCATCAGGGTCCGGGGCAGGCTGGGGTGGTGCACGCTGGTGCGGGGGCTCATGGAGGGAAAGAACAAGAGTTTGAGATCGGAAAGGAAACTAGGCCAGAAAATGCAGCAGGTAGTTTGCAAAAGGATGATCCAAGCAGCTTTGATATGGATATGTTCCCTCGCAAAGACACAGTGCTGGAGAAGCTCTTTATCAGTGTCAGGCGATGACAAACGACAGCGGGGGAAAGTCACGGGGCTCCAGCGCGTTGTCGCAGCTGCAGCACCTTGGAAATGATACAGGTATCGCTGCTGCTCGGTGCCTCGAGGTCCCGCTTCGGCCTTAATTAATCATGGAGAAAAAGGATTGTCTTTTCTTCTGTTCTTTTTATAGCACGATAAATGAGGGAGGGAAGATGAGGCAGAGGAAAATTGCATGTGGGCGCATTTGGGGAAGATCATGTCCCATCCCTGGCTTGTACACAAAGACGTCGCTGCCCGGCTGGCAAAAGTGGTTTGGAAATGCAGGACCTGCCCCTGTGCCGGGAGCGGGGGAGGAAGAGGAGGGGAGGCAGCAGCAGTCAAACTGGCACTGAGAGCTGGGACCTTTCCTGCAGGGTGCTGGTGGCGGCCAAGGATGGCACAAACCAGCAGGGCTGATTAAAAAAGAAATAAAAAAAAAAAAAAAGGGGAAAAATCAAGCCAGAGTTTCTTACCATTACCTCCAGTCCTTTTTTTTGAGTTCCCTTGAAGCCTTGTCTATATAAATGTTGAATTATATGGTTCTTTGACTCTTTACTAGAAATTGCTCTGAATTACTTTTTTTATATAATCTGTTTCATTTCCAGCACTCTGCCGTATCTCGCAGAGGAATATCTGTAGCTGTCGACTGGCTCGTTCTCCTGCTGCCAGGCTGCTGTGCTGTGTCTTCTAATAAAGTTGCCCTCTGTTCCACGACAGGGCAGTAATCTGTAATGAAAATTTTATATGAGTGGTTGGGAAATGGAGTTTGAATCTGGGTTTCAAGTATGATTTTCGCAATACCCCAGGCATATATACAGGCCATGTTTGGGGACTCAGAAATTAAAGGGATAGTTTCCCAACAACCGTGTTTTCCTTAAACCCCTTCTTGATGGGATCGCTGGAAATGTTTGCGGCTCAGACCTCACCCTTGTGAGCGCCCTGCTTACGGTGTGAATTTGGGAACATGGGGGGATGGAGCATCACCAAGACGTGGCGTCACGGTCATCCATCCTCATGGAGACGGCAACATCCCTGCGTAACCTGCAGGAAAATGGGGCTGTTTGGTGGCACTGCTGTCACGCTGGCACTGTGCTGGGGGCTGCAGAACAACCAGCCGGTGGGATTCGCAGGTCCTGATGGTGGGCTCGGTGACAGGTGATATCTGAAGAAGTGAAAAGCAAAATGATGCTGTTTCTCTTTCTAGAGGCTTCAGACAAGATGGGGAATTTTATACGGGCATCACCTCTGTCCTGCTGGGATCGGTGGAAGTCTCTTTGTTGCCCTCACTGAATTTGGCTTGTCCTCGGTAAGTCCCACTTCTGGACTAGACAGGCCACGGGTTCAGTCCGGCGCAGCGTTTCTGATGTTCTTGTTGCCTGTGAAGACAGCCTCGACGGCCGGGCTCACTCAGTTATTAATGTTTGCACACAGTGTCTGTGTGTGCACATATATCAATATCTGTATTTCCATTGTGGTGATATTTTCAGTGTCTACTGGCGCCAGTTATGAAGAAGGTAAGAAAATCCTCAAAAACGTAGGGGAAATAAAGTCTCTTCAGAGGTGGTCTTCTGGACTGACCTTTAAGGATGTGGTCTGGGAGAACAGAGCCAGCGTGCTCCCGGATGTGGGACTGATGTGATACAACCCCGGTGCCTGACAGGGGTTTGGCAGGAGGGCACGCTTGGTGTCCACACTGCTACCACCTCCAGGAGGGTCCTGGGGGTCGCGGGCAGCCCCGGCCCCACGAGAAAAACCCGGGAGCAATGTCAACGCTGCCGGTCCTGTCCTGCGGTTACAGCACCTTGCTGTGGGGTCATGGCCGAGTGCGGGGCAGGGTGGCCTCCCATCGGGACAGGGTCCGTGGGTGCTCCCGGTTGCTGGCCTGAGAGTTTTCTGTGCTTGTCTGGCAGCATGATGAACATGTCAGTAATGTCTTCTCTGCTTGCCTGCGATGATCCCTGTCTTTTCGGTCTCCCATATGGTATTTTTCTTGTTGTTCTTGTTATCGTTGCAATTATTCTATGAAAACCAATTGAATGAAGAGCTGCTGGACCAGGACTGGGGTCCCACCTGCGCCATGAAGTGCCATCAGACCCCTCTCTGTCCCCGCTCACTACCTCCCTGGTGCAAAGCAATTGCCACGATGGTCACCGTGGCCTGAGACGGGATGTGGGCAAACGTTCAGGCTCAGCCGCTGCTGTTGGAGTTCGGCACATCTATGCTAAACAGGCGGTATTAGCCCTCTCCGGGGTTGATCAATATTTAATGTGGAATTTACAAAGATTGACTTGAGGATGCATTTAAAATTGGAGCATTAGCCGTAGGTGGCAATTTCCGAGTCGCAGCAGTAGAGTTTGATTATTTAGAGAGATGGCGTTCCGTACATTTAAAGTAATCCTTGTGACTGCGGGGCCTGCTGCAGCCCTCTCTTCCCCTAAAATGTTGACTTTTCAATTGTTTTGTTTGTTTATGTTCAATATTAATCACCCCACCTCCTCGCTCAGTGCCGGGCTGGGCTGACGGAGCTCACGCAGCCAGTGCTGGCCACGGTGGGGATGCAGCTCGGCTCCCTTTTGGGATTTGCCTTTTTGCTGGGGTCCAAGAGCCAAAGCCATTTTGGGAAGCGGAGTCTCCTGGCGTGCCCGGTGTGTGCTGGCCATGCTAGGGCGCTCCGGGCTGGTGGGATGTCCCCCTGTGCATGTCCCCGCAGCACGGGCATCAGCGCATGCCTGTTTTAGGGAGGTTAATACTTATCTCCAGGGGGGACTCCGCAGCCTCCACCGGCGTGGGTGCTCGGCAGAGCCCCCCAGAGCTGTGCCGCTTGCCCGCTCGGGGATGCTGCCATCCCAGCCCTTGGGAACCGGGCTGGGTTCTCTCCTCCCACCCCCAAATTCTCGCTGTGATCTATTCATCTCCCAGCGCCACGAGGCCGGGGTGGGACATTATGCCGGCACACAATACGCGCGCACATCTAGAGACTAATGAAATTGCTGGTTTATCTTGGTTTGCTTGTGCTGCGAGCTACATTAATAAGAGCTGACA
Source organism: Burhinus bistriatus (assembly GCA_013397275.1). Taxonomy (NCBI): domain Eukaryota; kingdom Metazoa; phylum Chordata; class Aves; order Charadriiformes; family Burhinidae; genus Burhinus; species Burhinus bistriatus. The sequence continues at coordinate 876,579 of VYXH01004368.1, read as the reverse complement.
GGTTTGAAATAGCTGATCTGCGTTGATTCGGGTTGCGAATGCAGCAATCACGAGAGCGACTGAGCCATGGGATTGAGTGCGGGGACTTTTCGGTTTATGGGCTGGAGCTGTAAAGGATGGCTCCACCAAAGCCCAAAGTGTCCGGAGGTGTGTATGCAGCCAGAACTCCCCCTGCACTTGTCTATGTAAAATCAATTCAGACTTAAATGAGAAAAAGAAACTGCACAGCCCAGATCGTTAAGGGCCAGAAGCAGGACGAGGCGATGGTTCCTGCCTTGCTGATGTCCCTGGGTGGCACCCACAGGCGCCCACTGCCTCCCGGGTCCCTCGGGTTTGGGAGGAGAGCTTGCCGCTGCACCGGTGCTCAAGGGGAGCCAGGAGTCGGTGCGGTGCCGCCTGCTTCTGTGCTGGCTCCTGCAGCTGTGGCACGTCGTCCAAAATTCAGATTTGAGCCGCGATACCTGAGCCAGCTCTGCACCCCTTACCCGGGCGGCTCACTATTAGAAAGGCAAAAGAGCAGCTCCTAATTTATTGTTTCTTAGCTCAGCATCGCAGAGCCCAGGGACGACTCCAGGGTTTCTTGTGTGCTGGTTGGGGGGTGAGCAGATTTATTCCCTTCCTCTTGAGGCCACCACAGATCTGGCCCTGAACTTAACCCACCTCTGCAGTCCTTGTGAGGAGAAGAAAACTCTTGCAATTGCTTATATGATGGGGAGAAATTATTTCCCTTCCTCCCCTTTATCTAACTGTTCTACTAAGACTTTGCTCTATTTTGTGTAATTAAAAAAGCTTGAAAACAGCTTGTTTCATATATGGAAAAGGAGCACAACATATGGTAGCGACAGAGCTGTTCATAAATATGAATGTTTTTATATTTAAAAAAAAAAAAGAAACGTGGAAATGCGTTGCTAAAACCATCGTTGAGGTGTTGGTGGGGAGAGCTGGGGCACCCATGGGTGCAGCCTCAGCTGCCTGGCCCCAATGACCGTGCGATGGCACCAGCTGTTTTATGCAAAACTTTAATGTTGGCGATTTTTTGCTCAGCCCCGCAGCCCCCTCACTGCTTACATACCCCGGGCTGGGCTGCGCTGCCCCTCTGCTGCCTGCCCCTGCCCTCCGCCCCGTGGGGTGGGGGTGCCCAGGAGGGGCGGCAGGACGCAGCCCCTGCTGCAGAGGTGGCTGGGGGGTGGGATGCGGTGGGATCCGGGATCTGGTGGGGTCAGCATGGAATGTCATGGATGGGAGCGGTGCTGGGGGGGGCTGCTGGGGTCCGTGCTGGTGGTTTACTGGGTGTGATTTGCTGCAGCAGGTCCCTGCTCTCATACCAAACAGCGTGTGCAAAAAAAAAAAAAAAGGACTTATTTCCCCTTATCCTCCCCCCTCAAATTGAAGCACAAATATGACAAGTGTTATGATTAAGGCTGAGCTGCCGCCCCGCACATCTCTCCCCTTGCAGATTACTATGTAAATCAGCCACTTAATATTGCCGCTTCCCTCCGCCGCGCGGCGTGTGCGAGGGTGGGGAGCGCTGGGACACGCTGGGTGACAACCCCAGCCCGTGGCGGGTTACATGCTGCCCGGCTGGCGGGGTGGGGGACACGCGTGCCGCAACGGAGCAGTTCACATGGCGCGTGTAAGACCTGGCTAATGCAAACCTGGCCAAACAAGTCACTTCATCAGCCTTTTTAATAGTAACTTGTGTTTTTTCCCAGCGTCTCTTGTCTGAAAAGCCAAGACGGTTTGCAGTGCTGGGTGATGAAAGCTGCGTCCCTGGGGACGCTGGGGAGAGGAGCTGTGACATCTCAATGAGTTACACCCCCCCTAAGTGCTGAAGAGCTGCCTTCCGCCCGCAATAAGCAGCGCTTGCAACGCGTCGCTGCTGCCCTGGAAGAGGAAGCACTTTTCCCGCTGCCCTTGCTCTGTGAAACCCAGGTTTCCCCGGTAAGAGGTGGTGGTGACGGCGCTGGGTGGCAATGGGGCCGTGCACCGTGCTGGGAAGAGGCTGGGCTTCGTCCTCGCCCGGCCGGCACCTGCGCTCCCCGTCCGCCACCTCGTTCCATCCGCAGCTCTGGAGATGGAAGAGGAGGGAGGGTTTGATGGATGAGCGGAGTGAAGCACAGACTCATTACGCGTCTGATCTTGTTCCCTCTCGCAGCCGGGGCTGGGGCTGCAGCGCTGGGGCCGGGGGGTGCAGCGCCGGGCAGCGGGGGGTCAGGTTTGGGGTGCTGCCAGCAGCCCCTCCCTGCCCTCAGCATGGTCCCATCGGACCGACGGGTCTCCAGCCCGTACCATGGGCACCTGTCTCAGGTTGTTCATGTTATTTAATGTCACGCCGCTAATGACCGCCACGCATAGGCCACCGCACCCGGCTGGTCCCGGGAGGGGCTGGGGTGCCCACGGGGCCGGCAATGCTGCTGCTGCCTTCCCGTCGCAGCCTGCTGGCATCCCCTCCCGCCTCCCCTCTGCTTGGGATCGTAGTGTTTAACATGTGCTTCAGTAACTCCCTCCCGCTAATAAATTGAAGGTTGTTCATTTCTGTTGGGTTTTAATCTCACTTATTTTGCTGCTTATTCTGTAAGGAGATTGAAATAGCAGCAGGATGCGGTGGGCTGCGTTGTGGCGTATATTGCAAAGCTGCGATGATGGAAATAGTTTCACAGTAAAGACATTATTAATGAAGACTATAAGCAGGGAAGGTACGCCAAGCTCATGTACCTGATCTCGCCCGGGTTGTACTTGACCAGCACATCCATCTATTGGTTGTATTCATCCATTTTTTTAAAACGCCTTCACTGTTGATGTCAGCCTGCCTGGGAGTTTTGTGCCATTTGAAAGAATCAAAACAAATTAAGTCCAAAAAGTTCACGTCTGAAATGCTGCTGCTTCCCAGCTCCCGGGCTGAGAGCGAGGGGGGAGCTCCGGGGGATGGCACCCCAAACTTGCTTGTAGGATAGCCACAGACCCTAGGAATCCTTACAGAACTGTTCCTGATGGCTTAGCTGTAGCAGGACGGGGCTAAGCTCCCGCTGCCATCCCGGGGCGCAGAGCGCAGGAGCGGGCTCGGGCTGGGGAGCACGGCCCCGTGCCCGCCGGTGGGGGTCCGGGAGCGTGGAAGCTCGGTGGAGCTGCTTGTCCAGGAGAAATGCAAATACGGGACAATCAGCCTCCGCGGCAGCAAAGATGTGATGAAACCCAATCAGTTAATAACACTTCAAGGCAGTGGAAGAATTGCAGATGAACGTGTTTTTAAATAACTTCTTTTTTTTTT
>VYXH01004368.1:859225-873293 GCA_013397275.1 Burhinus bistriatus | reverse complement strand
TTTTTAATCCTCACCAGAACTATTCCTATGGATTTCTACTGGAAAAAAACCCTCAATTTGGTTTGTATCTTGCACAAAGGGCTGTTGCTTTCAAAGCCCAGCACCAGGAAGCCTTGGCAGAGCTATGCCGTTGCATCCTCATGCACCGTTTCAGTTCCTGAAAAAGCACCTCTGTCCTTGCGGCTGGCCCTGCTGAGCCTCCAGCTGTGGGAGGAGGGTCCCATGGGACCATCGTGGGGACCCCCCGCCTGGGACCCCGGGGGTGGCCCACCCCAGGGGATGCTGCACCAAGCTCCAGCCGCCCGGCGCGGGAATAAACACTGTAGGAGCAAAATGGTTCGACAGATACAGCTGACGCGCAGGAGAAAAAGAAGGTTTTGAGACCCGGATAGTAATCAAGGATAATTTGTTGATTTGCCATCCGGAATCAGTTCTTGCTTTTTTTCTTTTTTTTTTTTTTTCCTCCCCTGCAGAACTTGCTGCCTGCCTTTGGGGAGGGCGGGGGGAAGCGCGAGCCCTCCATCCTCTGCCGAGCCTCTGAGCAAGCTCCCTCTGCCTGATTAAGGGCTGTCAGGATGATTGATGTGTTCTTGCCGGAGAAGGTGAGTTCCTTCACCGTAACAGCCGGGTTTGACAGCCAGGCAGAGAGCAGTCCTTGCCGACACCCTCCTCTTCAAATTACCTATATTTTCCCAGCCTGGACAATACCAGGCTGTGGCTCCGGCAGTGAGGGCTGTGCTCTTCACTGCACAACGGCACGTGTCCCGAGAAGGTCAAAAGCCCCCACAACCCAGGTGTCCTCCCCAGCACAGCCCCACTGATCCCTGGATAAGGACCGGGGGAGGAGAAGGCTGGCAGGGAGGCAGCTGGGGGGTGGGAAGCTCCCCGGTAAGGTCAGGGATGGCCCCTTGCAGCAGGTTGCTGAGGCTCTGCGGGGCGAGGTCTCCGTCCATCCTCTGGCTGAGGATGAAGGGGGTTGGTTCAGACACCGAAGACATGCAGGTGACACAATTTTTCTGAGGTCAAACAGCAAGCCCGGGTGTCATGGTTCCGGCTGGGATGGAGCTGACTTTCTTGCTAGCAGCTGGTGCAGTGCTGCGGTTTGGGTTTGGGATNCGGCTGCGTGGTCCTGGCTGCTGGCTGGGGGCAAACCACGACACTGTGGTAGGTGGGAGGGCTGCGCGTCCTCGCTCTTCCAGCTGCCACGATATCAAATTTGTGGACCATTGGTGGACAGGCTGTGGTGAAACCTGTGCTTGGGCATCTTCTGCTTGGGTGGTAAGCATCTCGGGGCTGGGATGGCTCAGCCCCAAGCGCCGTATCTCCTGTTACTGCAATGCAAAACACACAGGATGCTCCGAGATGTGTATCTTGACCTGGGGTTGGTGCGAGCGCAGCCATGGTCCCCAAGGACCTGGGCAGGTCCCTGGGCTCAGGGTGGGCATGACAACCCTTGGTGGAGGCACTTTGGAAAGGGCAAGTGGGGCTGCATCACCTGAGCCCGCTCGAAGGAGGGTGCCTGAAGCACGCCCAGAGGGAGGAGCTGATGGAGCCGAACTGCAATGGGTGGGGCACTCTTAATAAAGACATGACTTCGGATGCCAGAGTTGACATGAAAATAAAATAATTACTCTTTGACATGCAGTAACTGAATAATATTTGTTGCTCAAGCATGTAGCTCCTTAAGATGTTTTACCCCCTTCTGCAATAATGTGTATTTTGCTGCAGGGTTGGTTTGTGGGTCCATCACTGCCGCTGGATGAGGGTCCTCAGCATCGGGAGAGCGCTGGAGTGGCAAGGTCAGCTCTGCACTTGGCCTTCAGAGGGCAGAGCCAAGGTAAAACCCTTCAGTGATGGATTGTTTGACTTCCCTGCATGTTCTCAGGCACAGGCTGGTCTTTGCTGCAGCGATACTTGTGGTAGATGCTTTTCCTCACTTTACCAGGTAAGCCCTTCCAGCACCCCTGCGGCCGAGCCCTGGGGCAAGGCGAGCTCTAATACAGCTCTGCACCCCCGTCCTTCTCTCCCTGAAGAACATAAACCTCTGTGAAGATGCTGAGCTTTCCTGAGATGCGCTGAGATGTTTCCATTTCAGGTTGAGGGGTGAGGAAGCGATGGGCAGGTTGGGCTGCGGGCCAGGGCTGGGGGCTGCAGTCGGTGGTCTCACAAATACACATTTAAACCTTCTGGTGGTATATTTAAGTTCTGGCTGGAAAAGGGTGTCAGCAGAGCCATAAAAGCATGTGTCAGAGGGAAACAAATGTGCAGCCAGAGGTAGTTTTAGTAACAAACGTGTTTTTCCAGCTGTTGAATGCTCAGCATTCCCTCCCTGGGAGATTCCTGAGTGTTTCAGCAACATGGTAGTGCTCTTGGAGAGGAGGTGACTGGTCAGGCTGCTTTGTGGGGAAAGACAGCAGGGTGTGGGCTCGGTGTGGGCACGTTGGCAGGGAGGGACACCCTGCCTGGGTCTCCCCAGGACCCCAAAGCTGTCTGGGTGCTGGAATTGGATGTGCACGGGGTGGGGTGTCCCATCACTCCAGTGGGACGTGCTTATCATAGAATTATTTAGGTTGGAAAAGACCTTTAAGATCAACTAGTCCAACCATTGACCCTACTCTGCCAGGTCCGCCACTAAACCATGTCTCTAAGCAAAAGGAGAGGGCAGGAGCCCAGCTGAAGGATTTGATGGGTTTTTGCAAAGAGGAGTGAAACCCGCATCCGACACTGGTGGCATGTGGTTGATGGAACCTCCTGACGCTTGGAGGGCAGGAGGAGGCACGTAGCCCTGGTGCCTCCCCAACCTTGGTGGCTCTGCAGAAGCTTATAAGGGTTATTTTTGGGTGGGCAGCGCCCTGGTCCTCAGAGGGGTGGGTGCCAACCCAGCCTTCTGCTGTGGGAAAGCAGGTGGGGAACATCAAGCTGTGGAGCAGGGCAAGATGCACGCAGCTCCTCAGGGTAGCACCGATACATGCGAGGGAAAGGGGAATTCAGCCCTTCTTGAAACTCATATGGTGTTTGGGAACGGGCATCTGTCCTGGAGAATATCATGAACAGATGTTCCAGCGCTTATTATTTTAAAAGCTATGAATTTAAAATGCATTAATTAGGAGGAGTGAAGAGAAACATCAGCAATTCCAACTGATCATCCACGGGAGCCTTGTACAGGAAAACAAATGATAGAGTGCAAGAATACAGCCTGAAATCTCTGGGTAGATGCTGGGCTTTGCTCCTGCAAGACCACGGCCAGCTGACTTGGAGGGGATCTTTTCTGAGCCCTGAAAAGCCGGGAAATCTGCCTGGAACGAGTATTTGTTTCAAACTTGACACAATCTAGGAATGTGTGGATGGGGCAGCCAAGGTTTGTCGAAGTGGATGTGGGAACTTCATGTGCTTATTTCATACACCGCCAGACACCGCTTCTCTGGCTGCAGAACTGGGTAGGAAAGCTAGGACAAGCCCAGTTTGAGCAGCGTCCTCCAAAAACCCAGTATGGCTTACTGGGAACCCTCAGCCTGTTAGCATCTCCCCAGCGCGCAGTGCTCCTGCCCAGTGCCCTCGGCTTTGTGCAGAGGTGCCGGCTGCTCCGCGGCCGTGTGAACGCTGACGAGCCGCAGTGCTGCCAGGAGAGAATACCATATACCGGAAAAAAATCTTACTTAAGTCTTTGCAAAGCCACAGATAATGCACTGCAAGAGTGAACAACCAGGATGAAAAATAATTGCACTCCTATTTTTCTCCAGCTTTTCTTATCAATGACTTTATCACCTTCAGTTTTATTTTACACCTTATTTAGACTTTACTGTAATCCCAGCTATTTCACCATTGACACCTCCTTAATACCTTGTCTAACACCTCTGACACCTCCGGCTAATGCCCAGGCCCTTCTCCAGCACAGAGCAGCTCTAGCAAAAACAGAAAAGAGCTAAAATGGAGAGAGAAAAATTATTTACTGCTCAGGCTCTGTGAATAATAACCTTTGAGGAGAAAGGGTGGGGGCCAGCCTTCCCCATGCAGCTGAACTTTGGTATCTGCCCACATTAGTCTACATCTGCCCCATTTCTTATTATTTAAAGATCGTGCAGCAAGCGTTAGGCAGGAGGAGCAGCAAGAGGATTTATTGTTTGAGGGAAACTGCAACCTACAAAGGCTCAACTTAGTGAACTGAAGCAAATTAATTCCTCTTACTTAGACACCCTCCGTCTCCGCGTGTCCTGCTGGCGTTAGCGGGTTTGGTGCCAACCCGGCACCCGCTGCCACTCCACCAGGTCTTTGCCCGGCGGGTGCTGTGGCCAGGGCTTTGCCCCTCGCTGCCAGCCCTGAGGGTGCCTTTTTTGGGGACTAATTCTCCTTTTGCGGCTGGGGAAGGTACCTGCCTGTTTGCAGGGGATCCCTCCTTTGCGATATTGAGAGTTACTATCCAAATATTCCTGGTTTTCTGGTTGGGAGGAGGCTAACTGGGATGCAGGGGCACCTGGCTGGGTTTGCAGTGTCACTGGGGTCTGTTTCTCTGGGGGTCGCTGGTGGGGTCCAGCAGCTTCTCCTGCAGGCGCCCAGGAGCATCCCGCCATGTGGGCTGGAGCAATGCTGCCAGAGCCAGGAATTCCCACTAGGAAAACTCTCCCCCCGGTGGTGTCCAACAAGGCTGGCTTTTCCTGGCAGCCTGACCTGGAAAAAATCCTATCCTATCGCGACGCCGGCACTGGCGATAACATAGCAATACACTTCCTTTTTTTATCCCTCTGATCGCTGAGCCTAAAGACTACTGCTACGTTACCTGGCTTTAACTACCCATTACACAAACTATATCTCTAAAGCGAGGGATATGGCAGCTTTATTATAAGTTTATTACATGCTAATTCAAGCAAATAAATTTGCTCCAGCTGTGGAGCAAAGGAGATTAATAACCTCGAAGATCACTTTGCTGCTTTGATGAGTTTCTTGAACAGAGTAGAGTATATTTAGGAAGAGCAACTAGATTAGTCAAAAACCCCCTTTAATTATTAGTGACACTGTGCAAACTGCTTCATATGAGTGGAATACCAACTACTTAACTCCCTGACCTTATTATTCAAATAAACACTTCTTATTATAGCAACATGACTTGCTCGTCAACACATCAAATCAGCTGCCTGGGTGGTGGTTTGGGTGTCCCCGCTGTGTCAGCCGCCGGGCTGCATTAGGGGTATAACGGCATTAAAGGTGCAGGGGCTCCCGCGCAGAGAATGTAGAGATCTTTATGAGCTACATGGTGAGCAGAGAAATGCACTTTGCTGGGGTGGTCTCAGAGCTCACCCCTCCCCTTTCTCCTTCCCCTGCCCCTGCCCAGGGTGTTTGATCCCGGTTTTTATTCTGCAGTTAATTTAGATTTTTCTGGAAGTGCTTAAGGCTGGGTGCTCGGAGCTGCCTCGGCGGTGCTGCTGGTTGAATGCCTTCTCCAAGACGCGTGCGTGTGCTTTGTAGAACAGCCTTGGGTAGAGGATTGCAGGGGTTGTTCTTGTCACGGGACCTTTCCCAGTCCTGTCCTGCCGGCCCACGTGCTGGAATCCAGGGCTGGTTCCTCGTTGGTGTAACCGGGGTGCAGATAGGATGCTGGAGCAGGACGTGGGTTCTTCTGCCCCTTTTCATAGATAAAAAGCAGGGGAAGAGGGCCTTCCAAAAAAGATTTCAGATGCCGTGAAAATATATGTGCTGTTTGCTGAGAAGTAGGTAATGGGCAGCGATCCTTCCTGGTGCTGAGTTCCGCTCTGAAGGTTTTTGTGGGGAGCGATGAGCGGTGTGCTGCATTCCCCCGGGGATGCTGCCGGGTCCCGGGCAGCGCCCGTCCCGTCCCTCCTGGGCAGAGCGGTGCTCCGCAGCTCCTTCGGCTGGCCGGGGGGGCACGTGCCGGCTCCTCTTGTGTTCAGTGGAGTCTGGACTGTCCGTGTGTGAGATGTGCCGCTTTTCCATGGTGCTGGGTGGTGGTTGCTGCCGTCAGGGGGGGTGGCTGTTTGGGAGGGGAGCAGAAAACGGGCGCTGGCACGGTGCTGCAGCACCCACCGACCTGCCGGGGAGCTCGTGCTGGCACTGAGAATAAACGCATCCTCACCCGTTTGGGTAGGAATCGTGCATTTTTGCTTCTTGCCGCTTGATTGCGGGAGGAAGGTACTTGTGATGCTGTGCCAGGGCCTGGATACAGGTGGGATCAAAAGGCACCTTCTGCCTTCTCGCAAGGGGAAATGTCCCCAGCGCCGTGTCCTGTGCCCTTCAGCCGCAGCAGCTGCCCTTGAGCCGGATGGATGGAGGTGGCAGTGGCTTCGGTGAAGCAGAGAGGACGCAGAGCACTGATCCGCATCACTAGTTGCTTCCTTTCATTTTCTCTGATCCCATTTTATCAACCGGCCCAGCCGGACTCAGCAGGTGCCGGCGCCTGGGGGATGCTTGGAGGGCTCGGAGCCTGGGGGGGTATCGCTGCATGAGGAGGGTCCCCAGGGTCCGTCAGCAGTCTGTGAGGATGGTGTGGGTCCAGCCGCTCTTCAAAAAGCAGCAAATCAAAAATATTCTCCTGCCCTGGGCTTCCTGCTCTCCCCTGTCTCTCCGCCGCAGAAGGCAGCCCTTCTGCCTTCAAACAGTTTCTATTATATGTAGAGCAAGCAAAAATGATGTGTTAAATACAGCCTGGGCTGAGGCTCTGAATCAAATCAATTCTTTTTTGATTCCCTGAGCTTTTGAATTTTCAGCCCTGCTGAAGAATTGTTAGCACAAGAATAGGGCTGAAGGAGCAATCCTTTCGTATCACTATTGACTCAATTATTTTGCCTCTTGATTTTCTATGAAGCGGGCCGTGATGCCGCGCCGATATGCTGATTGCTAATGGCAGAGCATTGTTCAGCACCGTCTCGAAAGGCTCGGGGTGGAATACCTTCATCTCCCCACTCGCTACGGGCTGCGTTTGGGACCTAGTTTTATTTTGATTGAAGCAAACTGCAACGCGCGGGGGGCTGTGCAGGGCAGGCTTTTCACCGTGAGCTGCCCGGAGGACCCTCGGTTGGGCTGCGGGCTGCCGGCGCAGCAAAGGGTTGCGCTTCTTGCCGGGGCTGGGCTGCCTGGGTGACCTTCCTCTGCCTGACCTACTAACAGCCCTGCTCGTGGGATGTTCCCGGCGCTGCCGCACGCGCGGATCGATAGGGCCAGCGCGGCAGAAAGCGGAGAGGTTGCATTTACACAGTGTCACGACTATCAATATTGACAGGTCGGACGTGTGTCCTTCGGACCGGCGTGTGCTGTCAGCGCTGGGTTATTAATGCCCCAGCGGCCGCCCATGCCCCGCGCCCTGCGGTGCTGCGGGGGGGTCGCTGGCGGCGCGAGCCCGGTGCCCGGGCGGGGATGTTGTCCCAAACCTGGGTTCTTTACCCGGTGTGCAAGCCAGTAACGCACAGAGCAGAGGTATTTCCAAGGTTATTCCATTAACGCGCAGTGATAGGGTGCTTGTCCCAAGACGGCAGCACACCTTAGTGTCAAAAATCTCCACTTCTATACATTGTTTGTTACATATTCATTGTTATTCCCTTTAATGATTGGTCAAGGTTTCTTTGCTCCCCATGTAAATTAGCGCGCAGACTCTGTCTTCTGCTTCCATTGTTCTCTTTGGAGTAGGTGGTATCATTTGGGGAGGTGGTCAATGAGTCGGTGATCGCGATCTCCCCCTGCCGGAATTACCTTTTACCTACTTCTCCTCTAATCTTGGCGGTTCCAGGAGGTTTTCTCGGTTTGCTGACCAGGCCCGCAGTTCATCACTCTCTTGACAGGAATACCCTACGTATCAGCAAAGCTACGTTGTCTGGTGGTGGTTCCTTAACTGAACCGTAGATAAATCATGTCTAGTTACTATTTCTCTATTTTAATACTAGGTAAATAATTAAATAGGGTTGGGGCAGTATAGAGGACTTCAGCAGCAGCAGCTTTCCTTGGTTGCTTCAATTACGTTTTACATTTCATTTTTCTAGTTAATAGCAGTTTTACTACAACAGGGATGCTGAGCCCAGCCCTGGGTGCTGCATCCCTCCGGGGTGCTCGCCTCCCTTCAGCATCTCGGCTCGGGCATCCTTGGCATGGGCGCTGTGCACGAGGGCAGAGAGGGACGAGGGACGGGAACGTGGCTCCGGCTCCAGCCCGGGCAGTTGGGAGAGTTTGGAGCCCGCAGCCCCGTTCAGGCTGGCTCTTTCAAGATAAGAGAGAGGAATTCCCCACCCATCAAAAGGCGGTGAAAGAACAGTAGGAAGCGCTTTGGATCTTTGGATGAAAGGGGCTGAGGAGGAGGGAAATACCGCCTTGCTTTGAAGATGCAAAGCCCTGTATAAATCCTGGGCAGTTTTACCAGCGGCTCAAATGTACCGCAGGCTTTAAAAAGGCAAAAGTACGGACTTTCTTGTGCTTGTTATTCTCGCTGCTGTTTGCGCTGCATCAGTGCCCACAATCGCCAGCTGCTCTTTAGAGGCAGGAGGTGACGCAGCCCGGCTGTGAGAGGGGCTGCGGGGTCAGCGCGGGGCTTTAGGGCCGGGGAAGGGGCAGCGGTGCCGCAGCCGGGCCGGGGCACAGCCCGCGCCACGCTGGAGGGACGGGGCCGAGGGCAGCGCTGGGGCTGGCCCCGCAACGGGGACCCCTCCGAGATGGGGCTGGGCTGTCCCTTGTCCCCCGGCTCTGGAGGGAGGCGGGCAGCTGAGCAGTTTTGGTTCAAACTTGCGTGCCCCAAGGCAGGGGCAAAGAGCCAGCTGCCGAAACGCACGCAGGCAGAAAACTTCTGCTTTTGTCACAAATGGGCTTGAAAACGTGGGGTGCAAAGGAGCCGGGGGAGCCCGGGGAGGAGCATCCCTGCGGCACAGCCCCAGCGAGGCGGGCGCGCAGGCTGCGGTGCCGAGTGAGGAATTAAAGCTGGTGGACCCAAGGTGTAGGAGAAGCCCCTGATCCCACCGGCACGGCTCCTGGGACACCCGGGACAGCTGGGGAGGAGAGTGGGCTCCGGAGCAGCCTGCTGCCGGGCTTTGCAGGGTGAGCGGGGTCTTTCTCTCAGCAACGCTTGGGAACATCCTTGGCACAAAACTGGCAGGGCAGGGCAGGAAAACCCCAAATCAGTACGAAATGATGATTTCAATTGGGCCCATTTTCAAAGCTGTCAGGAGCCGTGAGTGAAGTGCAGTAACCGGGAAGGAAAAATGATTTTAATTCAGAGTCTTTTTGGAAAGCAGGACCTGGCAAGGGACGGCTCCGGGTGCCGTTTCCCAAGCAGAACAGTGCTACCTCTCAGCGAAGGGGCTGGCGGGGGGATGTGTGTGTGTGTCACCCCCCCCATGTTCTCCGTTTACTGCAGGAACAACTCTTCCCCACGGCCGGTCCCTGTGCCGGGGCGGCTGGCACGGCCGCTGCACACGAGGTGCCGATGGATGAGCAGAAGAAAGGAGGCTTGTTTTGTCCAATTTGCCAAACTACACAGCAGACTTTTTTTAAATTACAGCCTAAGAAATAGTGGCAACTGCCTGTTTCTTCATTTTCCCATCGAGGGGCAGGCGGCAGCACGCTTCCCACCTTGCTTGGCCTCCCGAATCCCCGGCCAACGCCGCCTTGGTTTCGTGGCAGCCTGGAGCTGGGGATGAAGCTGTTCTTTTCCGCTGATGTGCACGGAGGGTTTGTCATCACAGGGCTTCGTCTCCCTCCCTGCCCTGGGACACGGTCGGCACGGGAGGAGCGAGCCCGGGCAGCGCTGCCCTGGGCACCGGCATTTCCAGGACCACGTGCGCATCCCACAAAGTGCCGAGGAGGCAGCGAGGACCAGAGCCCTCCTTCGGCCGTGCGCCCCCCCCCGCTCCCCAGTTTATTTGTTGCACGCTTGCCGTGGGAGAGCTCCTCAGGTCTCGGGCACTGCTGTGCTTCAAATGAGTGGAAAGTAAAAGACGGAACGCTGGTGGGAAGCAAGGCCCTTGAGGTGCCCCGAAGCGGCTGCGGGGGTAATCGTCCCGAATCAGCCGGCGGTACCCAGCCAGGCACCCCAGCCACCGGCTCGCGGTGGGGGGGTCAGCGGTGAAACCCTGAGCTGAAAGGAGCCCCCCCGGGCGCAGGCAGTGGGGCGAGCAGCCTGCTCCTGATCGGTACTGCTCGCCGTGCCCGTGCCTGCTTAGGAAACACGGAAGTGAAGGGTTTAATGGCACAGGTTAAAAGCAGACGGGCTCCCTGGCTCTGTGGCCCCGGTACCTGCCACGGTGCCCTGGCACGGCTGAGCACGGCGGGCGGGAGAGCTGCATGAATCCTGGGGAAATTCAAGCCGCCGTTAATGTTTGGAGACGCTATAAATGACAATTTTGTAATCACTCCCGTCTCTCTGCGGCTGGCTCGAGACGGGGGTCGTTCGGTTAATGCACGTTTCAGTCTTCATTGCCTTTTTAACTAGTTTTTAATCAGTAATTATTAGCGAGCGGGAGTGGTGCACAGGCTCCTCTCGCCCGCTCCCTGTGCGAGTGCCACTCAATATGTCACGGCAATTAGCACCCAGCAGTGGCGCTGGGGCGCGGGCTGGACACCGGCCCCGCGCCGGGACCTCGGCGGGTCCCCGGGCTCTGCAGCTGCGGGGCCGTGCCGGCTGCTGCTGCAGAAAATGCAGCAGTGGATGGGAACGTGCCCCAGCACCACCAGCCCCATTGTGTTTTTCGTTATTAACGTCGGTAAGGTCAAGCTGGGTGTGGGGTTTGGTGACGTGGGCTCGCTGCCACCCTGGGATAAAACAGCTCTGAGGCCCAGGCTCTTCCACTCGCACCAAAAGGAAACTTTAATTTTCTTTGTTCGCCCTGCAGACAAGAAATTACCGAGCGGCGGATGCGAGCGGCAGACGCCAGCCCGGCCCGTGGGAGCCTGCGCTGCTGCTAATTACAGCTGCTGCCATGGAGGTAAATAGCAGGGAAATCAGCCTTCGACTGATTCAGAAATGAAGTCAAGTATCGCTGCCCTTTGCAAATAGCTAATGAATTACAAGTATCTTTCTATACACAGGAGCTGACATCACCTCATGGCCAACGGGAAACCGCAGCCAGGCACCCTCCAAATGCAGAGCCTGCTGTCATTGTCCATGTCTTATGATATTTAAAATAATTGCATGCAGAATGCTATAAAGGGTTTTTTGGGGTGGGATTGTCATTATAATCAGGGTTTCAGTGCTCTCAGGCCACGCACTGGGTGGCATCCGGGCTCGTGCCCGCTGTGGGAGTCAGCGCCCTGCGGAACAAATGAGCTTTAAACCCCCTCTATTTTATTATTCTTTATTAATAATGAGGAGGCCCTTGTAAATAGCCATGAAAGGAAGTGCTTAAGCTCATAATTAATAAATGCTGGCTTGGTTTCTGCTGCCGAGTTGCAGCCTCGAGATGCCTGATGGGGGAATATGGAGGGTGCGCGTCCCTGCGCCGTGGGAGATGATAAACCTGGGAAATATCACCCGTGTCCCCGGGAGAGCCGGGGCAGCCTCCTCTGCAGTGGGGTACCGCCCAGCCGTGCCCCGTGGTCAGCGCTGGGGGGCCCTGGGGTGGGGGCCCAGGATGGGGACGGGGCGCAGGGACGCGGGGGCTCGCCTGCCCCGTGGGTACCGCGCCGAGGGCTCGGCTTCGCACCGCCCGCCGCCTGGGTCACACTGCAAGACCCCAAAGAGCCCCGGCTGCCTCCTGAAACCCGTCGTTACGGCTCGGCCATAAATGTTTATGGCAGGAGGGAAAGGAAGTAAATCACATTTATATCCCTTGTTTTCTTTATCGGGGCACTAATTTGACAGGGAAGGGAAATTTTTGCTTATTTTACAACTCGGATTTTGGCTGCAATTTGATTTCAGTAGCTGGGAGGCGAACACAAAATCTTATTTTTATTCTGGAGTCGGTATAAAAATTTACATTTTGACACAGACCCCCACTAACATTTTAGTGCAGATATAGCGGGCCTCCGGGCTTTTCACAAAACACATAACCCAACATATAATACACTCATAATTCACTAATGTTTGCTGAATGACAGGGTTAAGTGGCTGCTATTCCCGGCCTCCCACCACACTAATGTACTCCAGACCTGCGCTCCTTTTCTTCTGGATTGCAGTCAAATCGTTTCCTGCAGCCCTCGCAGTGGCAGCTCCTTCCACCCCGAATAAACACTACTTCCGAAATTATTTTCGTTTGTTTTTCTAATCTAATTTTCCCCTCGGTGCTCCACTAATCATCAATCCCATTAAGGGCTTGACGTGTTGACTGCTTTCCAGAGAGGAGCCCGTCCTGTGTCCCGCCGTGTGCTGACCTTCACCGGCACGACCCCGGCACTGCCGCCCCCCCCGGGACCCCGTGGCACGGCCGGACCTGCCTGTGGTGGGGGCTGCTGGGGGCGGAGAGGTTTGTGGGTGCTGGTGGGGCTGGACCATCCCTCCATCCCAGCCCAAACCCGCATCCCGACCTCCCGGCCATGCTCCGGCCTGCGGGAACTGGTGCTGTCCCAGGTGAAATAACATGAATATTTAAGAGATAAAGGAGTGGGGGAAAGCTGGCTCCGCTCCCCTCCAACTGCCAAAGTCAAACATCCTCTGGTGAAATTTCCGAGCTGCGAAGAGGGTGCGAAGCCAGACAACGTGTGTCGCTCCTAATGAGAAAAATAAACGACGAGTGTGTGTGGAGAAGCTGAGGAATTTATCCAACCGGATTGGGAACACGTTGCCACCCACTGCGCTTCCTGGGAACGGGACTGGAGAGGATGAGCTCACATCCCGCCTTGGCTGCCTTTTGTCGCGGGGGCCGGGAGCTCAGCCCGGGACAGGGAGGTTGGGGCTGGTTTTCCTTCTCTCCCGGGTGAGGTTTTTACTCTCCTCTCCGGGCAGGGTCCTGAGCCGGGCAGCCCGGGGGCGGCTGGGTCCAACCTTCCCAGGTCGTGGAAGCTGTTCAGAAGCCTTAAAGGCAGGGAGGGATGAGGCTGAACCAGGCTGGGAAACCCTCCTGCCTTTCTGCGTAGTGGCTTGCCAACTGGCACAGCCTAGTGCGCGGTTTGTAGAGCAAACCAAGGCAAACCGTCCGGACTCATCTTCCTCCTCCTCCTCCTGCAGCCCACCCCTCCCGCCCCCCCCATGGCTGCTCGGGAGAGCACATGGATGGGTTTGCTGCTGTTTATGGGAAGTTCAATGGGTTTTTCCCCTCCAGAGACACGCTGCGCCATGTCCCCCAGCCAGCCGCTCCCTCCCCTCCGAGGCAAGGTAAACCGGTCCCCAAAGGGAAAGCAAGGACAAAGCAGCTACGCTTCCCCGCCCCCACCCCGAGTATCTCCGTAAGCCACATTGAGATCGATGAACGGACAGACGGACAGATGCCTACACAGAAATACTTCTAAGCTCTTCTCCTCCATCAGGGCTTGCAGAGCACGTTAGGAACGTGGGGTTGAGTGAAAGCCACGCGAAATGGTGACACTCGTCACTGATGGCCTTTACCGGGTTATTGTTACACTGACGGGCTGCGTCTGCGGGGGGCCGGCAGGGTGGGCAGCAGCGGTACGGCAAAGCTGCCAGGTCCCCCTTACTCAGCCCTTCCCCAGGGAAGGACATGGCCCCTGGGGCAGGGGTGCGATGCCGGGGAGGTGCCTGGGGGTGCGCAGCAGAAGGGACAGGACCTGGAGCACTGCGCAGGGGGACAGGGACAGGGACGAGGTGAGGGAGGTGCTGGTCCAGCCCTGCCACACGGGAGCGGTGGGAGATGGGGCTGTGCGCTGCCCCCGGAATAAACATTCCCCCCCCCCGCCCCCCCCCCAATGAAAGGGACTCCACGGATCTGTTCAAAACAGTTTATTGTATTTTTTCGTCAGACAAACACATTGATTTCTGGACCACAGTAGAGGATGGAAACCTTTCACAAACTTATTTATTTGAAAATACAAATATAAAATTATACTTTCCACATCTGTGATGTGAGAGACCCCCATCCACATAGTATTTTACAACAGGGCTTTAGAAAGCCATACACAGAGACCTGAAAGATGCTTGATATATATAGATACATATATATATGTATATATATAAAAAAAAAGTCACTACACA
>VYXH01004368.1:832550-855675 GCA_013397275.1 Burhinus bistriatus | reverse complement strand
CAGTCTTGGGAAAAGCAGGTTTTAAATTAAAAAAATACCGCTAGACTGTTCCTGTGTAAGCTGTGCACGTCTGAGAGCGCAGATGCTGGTATGACGCTAGGAGAGCTGGAAGGGCCACCACGCCTACGGAGCGAGCTGAACAGTGTGTGCATCACCCAACTCCCGCGGGCCAGCTCCGGCAGTTGGTCAAAAAGTCTAAAACTTTCTTTTTTTTTTTCTTCCATTTTCATAGAGAAACTGCCTTAGGCTGACTCCATCACAAAAATAGGTTTGTATTTCTCTTTCTTACTAGTTTATATGTAGTTAATGGAATTGTATTTACAGTATTTTTTTTTTTTTTCAGAATTCACAATTTCAAAAAACCTTATATCACCTCTTTCAACAAAAAAAAGCACTTATAGAAAAAGGACGCACAAAAAGTTTGTAGTCCTTGCCTTATTGCCGAAAATAGATAGAATTAGGTTAACGAAGACGCCACAAACGAAAAGAAGGGCTAGAGAACCTGCTGCTCACCCACGCCCCCCGCGCCCTGCAAGGCCACCCCGAAACCGTGCCCGCCGCCGGCTCTGCTCCCCCCGCCACCCTCGGCGGCCGCAGAGCCGGTACCGGCGGCTGAGACTCCTGTCACCATCTCAGCATCCTTTAAGCAACAACGACTACGTAAAACAGAAGGGAGAAGGAGGGGGAAAAAGAAAAACGAAAGAAACTCCTTAATATAACAGTTACACTATGGTTAGGCTCTTGCTAGATACACAAAGAATTAGAACTACGCGGCTACGAGTCTATGTCAAAATGCTACGAAAAAATGTGGTTTGGAGAGGTTTAAAAAGAGGGGGGGAACCCATCAAGAAAATAAAACGAACAAGAAATGGATTTTATATACATACTTTTAAAAGCTGTTGTTTTTATAGTACAGCAGATTCATGAGATGATGAGAGAGATTTTAAACAACCTAAGTCCGTCGAGTGCCACCTCCCGTTTGTTTGCGTTATCGGTGATGATGTCGTGCTCAAAGTCTGATGAGATCACCCAAACGTGGGCCCGGTCAGAAACTTCGCCCCGTCTTGCCCGGACATCCAGAGAGACTCTGCGGGGAGAAGGCGGACACAGGACACAGAGGGAGAGCCAGTTAATGGGGGTCAAGTGGGATTTTTGACAACCCCCCACTCCCCACGTGTTTGCAAACGCTTTGCAAAGCCGCGGCACGCTGGGATGCACACCAAGGGTGAGCACGGAGCGACCCGGCCGAAATGCAGAGCCGCTCCTGGCACCGCCGCCGTGGGCGAGCGTGTTTCCTGCCTGTCCTGCCCTGGCTGCCCAGCGCCATGCCATGCCCGTGGAGAGCCGACTGCCCACCCAGCTCGGGCAGGCTGGGGTTAGCTCTGCGCCGCTCTGGTTTCAGAACCGTAGAAAGCGACGTGATAGATCCGAAGGAGAAAAACTCTTCCTCGGGCATCTGTTACGCCAGGAATTTACAAGGCTTCGGTAAAATGATTTTTTTTTCTAAAGGCACGGCTAAAGTACTTGAAAAGTAACAACTTCTACACGGGCACACTGCAGTGGGGATGATTTATTCTATAACGGAGGCTCCAGCTTCTAACACTCTGCTCCTGCCAGTGCTTAATGTTGAGGTGGAAATAAATATTAGGGGACCGGTTCTGCAGGCGGCCGCTCGTGGGGCTGGCTGTGGCAAGGAATGCACCCTGGTCGCAGGTTTTCGGGGGTGACCTCCAAAACCCGTCCCCAAACAAACGGCTGTGCCCGGGGTGCGGTGCCGCCAGCGCCCCGCAGGTCTGCGGGACCGGCCGGTCCCTGCCCCGGGGACCCGCAGCTCAGCCCAACCCCGCACCCTGCCCTGGGAGCGGGGACCGCCGGGGCGGGACAGGGACCAGACGCCTCGGGATGCACCGCCGCAATCGAAATTTCAAACTCAGCGGTCCTTGAGGAATTAATAATAAGGCTCATTTCCTCCTCTCAAAATCTATTTTAATTAGTAATGAGCAACATTAAAAGCACTTTCTGTTTTTAAGTCATTAATGGTTTGAGTCTTAACAGTGGCCAGTAAATGATGGTTACAGTTTGATGTGTTGTGGTAAGTGTAAAATGATTACACCACATTAATCTGATGAACACCGCCTTCACTGCAGCGGTATTAGCGTGAATTATGATGTTCTGCTGAGGTCTCCAGCCGGCGTTGTGTACCACCTCGTTACTGCAAAGGCTGACGGCCCAGAAAACATGAAGGATTCTGACAAATTGATCTGTGAACATACACTGATACGTGCAAATAATAACTGGGATTAAAGCAAGAGTGCTCATGCCGCTTGTTTTCTTTCCCATAAAAAATACTACTTGGTGGAGCAAATCAATTGACGGAACAATTTCAGGTAATCTTGGGTGTATGTGGGTAGATGAAGAGTAAATAGAAAACCCCTTTATCCACTAGTATTTAGGGATAAACCTATTTTTGTATCATTTAAAGCCTCCAAATGTTTTCCACAGTTCCCAGCCCCTTGAGTAACTGTAATTCTAATTTCATACACCAATTTTGAACCCAAAACATGTGACATTGATCAGGTAGTGCCGGGCAAAAGGCAGAGAAATACAATCTGTCACATCCATTACATTTGTCTGTGCGGGCTAAGAGCTCTAGCGGCAAACCTGTGCCATTCACTGGGGGTAACTCCTGGTTTTCATTGACTGACTTTGCTAACCTCCTCTATCCTCAGTGTAAGAATATTTGTTTGCAAAGATGAATAAGCCAAAGGCCAAAAAAATTCAAAAATTTTAAAACATTTAATTAACCGGAGCTTAGTTCAAAGGGTAGGAAACTGGCAGCGATCCAAGGATGCATTACTCAGGTAATGTCTTTAATTTAATTTGCTTAGGTTTAATTTTTTTTTTAATCTTGATAATTGCTCTATGGTTACTAGTTACAATGTTATCTTTTAGCTATAATATTTGGTATAGCACTTAATTAAGAATGATGGTTTCTGTGTAAGAAAGCAGTAGGGCTCCTCTATTTTTAGACCAGCGCGCTGGTAGCAGATCTGCAGTCCCCATCGGATGCCGGCAGCACTTGGTCGTTTCCCCACAGGTTTCTGGGATCGCTGTTTTTTCTGCGGCGTTTTTGGCTCTCCAAATTATTGCACTGAGTGTCATGAATATGAAAACGTGCCTTTTTGGGGGTTTAGCTCCCGATCTGTCTTCCAGTTTCCAACCCGTGAGACTGATTTGAATAATATAAATCACAGAAAGGAATGATTAAAGGC
This sequence comes from Burhinus bistriatus, assembly GCA_013397275.1. NCBI lineage: Eukaryota > Metazoa > Chordata > Aves > Charadriiformes > Burhinidae > Burhinus > Burhinus bistriatus. The sequence goes on along the minus strand of VYXH01004368.1, from coordinate 852,403 downwards.
CAAGGAAAGACGAAATGAAGATAAAAAATTCTTCACAAAGTAAATATAGGGGAGATGGCAGTTTAGCACAAAGTACAAATGGTATATACTGTAATACCTCCAAGTGAGATGGCAACCAACCATGTGTAACGTTTCAATGGTATCCATTTGTAAAAGCCGTTGCAATCAAAGGTCCCTAAAATTGTACAATTGTTAAGGTCATCAGTGCTCTATACATGGGAACAGATGATTATTAATTTTGGCAAGAAATTATCAAAAGACTTGAAAGACTGTGTTGCCAGCATGAATAGGTATTTCTGAGAGCTGTTCTGGTCACCAGTGACTCGGTGTGCTGGACCCTACCGTTACCTTTCCAAGACCATAATCTTCTCATTCCCCCGGTTGCAGAAGTAAGCCTTGGGTTTTCCCTTCTTTATTTTGAAACCAGGGTTAGTAAATGGGGAGTGTTAAATAAATATATATGTAAAAAAAAAAGCTATGGGATTCTTTGTAGTTATTGGGGGAAATTAAGAGGCTGCCAATCTGCAAGTCAAATACAAACTTGTTCTTGGGAGAAGCGTTAGTGCAGACAAATGCGGATCCCCAGGCTTGTGCCTCGTACACTATTACGTGAAAAATCAGGACGACGTTGAGGCCAAAGTGGCCAACTTTTCAAGAACAAACAGGTCTTTTTCTTTAGGTGAAAAATGGAAATAAGGGGTGTTATAAGTGGTGAGAGATGGCAGTTCAAATTGATGTAGCTCTTTTAGCAGAGCAATGATACTCCGTGTTTGGTACTAGAATTGATCTGAAGGGATTGCCAAGTCCCTGGTGTGACCACAGGAGGGGCAGGACTGGGATGGGACTTGAGCGCAAGGGCACAAATGGAGGCAGCAGGGCTTTTTTGTCTTTTTGGGGACTGGTTGCTTCTGCAATAAAAATAACACAGTCCCAGGAACTTTGTCTGCACTACGCTCCCGCTCATCCCACTCATCCGATTCGATCAGAGAGCGAAATTCTCCGCTCGGTTTGAGGGATCTTGGGGGAGCCCTCTGTACTTTGCCATGTTTATCGTACGAGAGGAGAAAAAATCTCATCATTTTACAACAAAAAGGGAAACAACTTCAGTTGCAGTTTTTCTGCCTGGGAGACTGTCAGCCACCAAAGAGGTCCAACCACATTCATGCTAACACACACAGGTAAAACAGTGCGATCTGAAAAACAGCATGCAGCTTTGTTAAGCAAATCTCCGTTGCCCGTCATTAGCGAGACTGCAGACCCACGCCGCGTTAGAGGTACTTTTCGAGTGACATGACAGCAAAACGGAAGCGCCTTACTTGTAACCTGCAGATTTTAAGGACTGTTAGTGATGCCGTAACCAGCTGGAAGTGACCCAGGAGGTCAGCAAACGCCAGCGTCCACCCCGGTCCACCACAGGGACGCTGCAGTTAGAGGGATGGGTGGTGGGGAGTGGGGCAGCCCTGCGGCGGGATGGCCGTCCCCTCGCCGGGGTGGCTGTGGGCAGCCCTGGGGTCCCGCCGGCCAAATTAATGAGCTGTTTTTTGCTTGTTCAGGTGGGAGGAGGGACTGGTGCGTTGTCGGCAAATGGGCACATCAGCCAGGACGGGTAGTTGGGCTGATATGAAGCCTGTACAGATAAGCAGAAACTTTAAAGCCCATGATAATTAAGTATTTCTTTTTGAAACGTGTCAAGTCTGGACTGCAGAAGGCGTCAGACGAGCGTTTCCAGCCGAGCTGGGAACTGGAGCGGCGCAGCCCATTGGCAGCTCCAGCGGCTTGGGGACAGCTCCAGCAGGCTACAGCAGCAAGGCGCCACGCTCGCCGTCAGGTCACCATCAACAAAAAAACCGACATAACCCCCATCCCAATGTCACTGAACAATGAGCCCCCTGCCCTTGACCGAGAAGCTGGGGGCGGTGGCTCTGTCACCGGTGCGCGTGGTACTTACGGCGATCCCGTGGCCGAAGCCGGAGCCCGGCTGCGGGCTGGCGGCGCTTATGTAGTTACCCACGCCGGAGTCCTGGCTGGCCGTGCCGTAGAGGTCCGCGACGGGCCCTGGGCTGTTGGCCCCGGGGAAGCCTCCAGGTCGGGCTGGGTTGGAGCCTGCCGGGGAAGCGGGTGCGCCAAAATTCGGTTGAGCACTGTAGCTATTCAAGACTGGTGTGCAGAGAATAAAGCTGGGTATGAGGCCAGACGCCGGGCATGCACCGTTATTACAAAGCCAAACACCAGAATAAACAGCCTAGGCCCAACTTCTAACACTTAACCAAGGCCATGCGATAGGAGAGCAAGTACTGGATAAGAGTCAGCCCGTACTACTACGAAGCTTAGAGCTCCAAAAATATATATATGGATATATATAAAAAAAAAAGAACAATCATTCAACACACTACTGCAACCAGAGACTGGAGGTGCTCATTTTCACCAAATTATCACAAAATATAATAGATATTTTTCAACATCTGACTTGATGCTCATGCAGTAGTAACAAGTTCTCTAGGTCTGGGCACGCCGAGACAGCATTCACATCCCATGCAAACTACAAAGGAACTATTTTGAGACTACACATTGTGGTAATATTGATATTAAAATGTTGACAGCAAATAACTTCAATCGCGTCTAGGAAAATCGTTTTTGGATCCATTCGATACTTTTGAAAAAAACCCGCCCTTTTAAAACAGTAAGCTGTAGAAATAGTTCAATACTTGATTTTTTTTTTTTCTTTAAATGGTATGGAATGGAACAGTTTGGAATTTTTTTTTTTTTAAGTATGACCAAGGAGAGTGTTGTTTTATTTAATTTTTTTCCTTTTGATTTGGAGAGCGAAGACCTACCTTCGTCTCCAAAACCATGCTTGGGACATCAACCAAAATTAAACAAATAAATAAAGATCAAAAGCAAAAAAGAATTCCATAGGGTGTATGACAACTCACCTCCTAATGTGGAAGTAAAAGAAAATTTTATTTTTTTCCTCCCTTTATTTTTTTTTTGAGACAGAAAAACAATGTAAATAAGAATGATACTAAAGAATAAATTTAGATATTAAAGCATGTTAGATGATCAGGCTTCTGGCATTTCTCACAGTTGCTCTTGGATGTAAAATTTATGAGAAGTTTCAATGCAAAAGAAAAGTTAGCGGACTAGGAGGAGCTGGATGGAAATGGCTTGCGGGAAGCTGGAGCTACACCTGAGCGGCACTCGCAAGGTCCTTCGGGAGCACACAGAGACTTGCCTGCCCGCACCCACTAGTGCCTCACCGCATCCCCGCCGCACGCAGGTACCGGTAGCGCTGAGACACACGCTGCAAACGGCCAACGGCTGGCCACCAGCCTCCCGGTTACTGGGGCTGAGCACGCTGCTGCACACACGCCTGGGGAGGGGACAAGTCCAGTGGCGGTGACAAACACTGCAGCCTCCCCGGGAGCCCCAGCCGGGCGCCGCAGGTATCAGTACACCCAGGCACCCGACCCGCGGCAGAGCCCATCACCTCCACGTTCGAGCCCGCGCCAAGATTTCTTCAGCCTTTTTCTCTGGCTGTGACTTCCTGCGTATCTTCATTAAGCACTAAAAAGGGTTTATAAAGTTTGATAGCCGGCAGTAACCCTCGGCCGCTAGCCCGCAGGTCAGAGCCACGCTGGCTGGCCGCGGGGTGTTACCGGGGATGGAGACCAGCCCGGCAGAAAGCCCTGCTCGCTCGCCAAGGGCAGCCCAAGGGGAGGCTGTGGCAGCACCTCACGGGGGCTGCGGTGGGCTCAGCCTGGGTTTGCTGCTGGGCCACCACCTCTCCAGCCCTGGCCCCTTCCCCCTCCCCCCCTGGCCCTCCCGCCAGGTCCCCCCCATTTTTCAAACGAATGAATTAACTGGTCAAAAAAAGTCAACCCGGCAGCTGTCGGCTCTGCAATGACAGGAAACTAAATTTTACAAAATAAACGATTTAATGCAGCTCCGAACTGGTAGCAGGGGAGAGTAAGTAGGACATCTAAGCTAGCAAGTTAAAAGAAAAAAAGCATGAGAGAGTAAACAGATTTTGGAATTCACTGGCAAACAAAGCGCCTTTTTTATTATTAAAGATTAAATGTCAAGATAACATTTGGCCTTCTCACTCATGAAGAAAAATATCCAGCTGAGATGTTCAAAAGCCCTTTATTACTATAAGCTAGCACTTTTTTTCCCTTTTCTTCCTTCTGCTTCAATAAAATGGATGCGAGCTTTACTGCCAAGTCACACAGAAAACCCAGTTGGCTGCTCCGAGCAAAGGCAGGAGGGCAGCAGAGGGACGCGACAAGGCAAGGGGGCATCCTGCCAGTTAAATACTCCTGCAAACCCCGGTGGTGGGGTCGGGGAGCCCATCGCACTCCACCACCTTGGGGCCAGGAGGAAGGACCGGCCTCGGCCCCGGGCAACTGCCCACGCGATGCCCAGAGCCACTCGCCGCCACGTCCATCGCGGGGAGGAGCAGCACATGCCACGTGCTGACGGGCTGTGGCGATGCCATAGCTAACAGGACAGACAGACAATCCACCATGGCATCCAGAGGGAGACTTCCATGTCATTAAACTGCAACCACAGAACAGTGCGTGGGTGGACAAGGGGACGTGCTTTGCCGTGTCCTGAAACCTTGCAAATGGAGACTGAGAAGCCATGGAGAGAGGCTCTGTCCCCCCAGACATCCCACCCCGGCCACTGCCATTTACATCTCCAAGAAGACTGGAAACACTGGCTTTCGTACATGCAGAAAGAGCTGGCAACCGGTTACTCAAAAGTCCTTCTGATTGTGGGTATGTAATATAAGAAAAAAGTAATTTTCTATCCACTGAACACCAGCTGAACACTCCACCCTGCTCACAGGAGTGCCTGCGGAAAAAGGGGCACGCCGAAAGCATGCCCCCCGGCTCCATCGCCCCGGCACTGCCACGCGGAGGCTGGGGATGCCCCGGCACCGCTCCGCACTGCCTGCTGAACAGGAAAATGGTGTGGAGAGGGCTGGAAGCTTTCACAGAGCTGATACTTTGCTCCAGACCCAATAAATGAAACAGAAAAGCTCTCATAATTACTAGGAGGCTAAGCACTCCTCAGAAAGCCGTATTTTAACGATTCACTCAGCCATGGTGAGTTGCTAAATATTTGTCTTCTTACAATAGCTGCACATAAGCTCACCTGGAGCCAGAGGCACTTCTACCATCGCTTTGAAACAACAGCAAAGGGACCTTGAACGACTTTCCCAGCATGCAAAATGTGATGTGTTCTGGTAAGAAATACCTGGAAACAAATTTGTTTTACACAAACCTGGAATAATCTGAGACTAAAATGAAGAAGAACCACCCCCCAAATCCTCCAGGCTCCAGATACTGTTTCAGTCCTCAAAGAAAATTTAAGACTCTCTGGAGACATATATCTTTATGACAAAGTTCCTGATGTCAGCTCAATCGCCGGAGGAAGCAGAAGCTGTCCTAGAGCCACGGCTGCTGTGAGCTGCGGGAATCGCAGAGCACTAAGATCGATGCCTTACAGGCTGGAAGGAATCTGAGACCCTCCCCTGGCCACTGACATCCTGCAGTCAGAACGGGAAATAATTAAGGGCAGAAGTTTGGAAGCCTGTTGCTAAAAAACAGCCAGGGGATCGTGGTGTCCCAGGAGACGCGAGGGAACCACTGACCATGTCTTGACGCTGGTGAATAGGGACCAGGAGCAAAGTCCAACCTGTTGCCTGGTCCCACCAGAGGTATTGGGCGAACTGACCAAGTATCTCCTGACTTTGGTTTGCTGGGAGACCCATCAGACTGATTCAGCATTGCCTGGGAGTTGGCAGGACCATCTCCTCCCCTTCCAAAGACTGCCAGCACCCAGGAAGTCCTGGTAGTCCAAGTGTCCATTTTCAACATGCTCCGAAAGGTTCAGGTCCAATTTACCAACCAATTACACAGGAAACCATCCTGCGCCGGATGTTCTCACAGCTCGGAGACTGCCCCTAAGTGCCTCCAACTCAAGGGCTTCCCCTGCACATAAACTGCAAACCCAGTTGTCACCAGGAAGGCCTGTGACAGTTCAAGGTCAGGAGAGATAAGGAAAAGATTACACGTGTCTGTAAGTCACAGCTAACCAACTTTTATCTTCTTCAGCCCCACAACAACCCTCTGGGTTACAGAAGCTCCTTCCTATGCCTATGGAGATCACGAGACAGCAGCCAAGAGATGTGGCAGTGATGGGAACAAGGAATTTAACTTAGTGTTTGCTTCACTTTGAATTTGCTGTGGTTTTTCTTACAGAAAAGGCTCCAAGCCTCTGAATTTTGATCAGTAAGTGAACATTTGCCTGCAGGCCAGATGGACAATCTTCGGGGAGCCTCGGGCTCTACCCTGCCCAGGGCCGTGGTGGCTTGAGCAGCACTGAAAAGCAGCAAGGGAAAGTGAGACGGGGCATGAGACGTTGAAGCAAATGTGGGTTCACAAAGCAGCCCCAGAACAGGCTTTTTTTAAATGCAACATGTCCACGATGGTGGAGCTGGGAGAGCCATAACAAACATTGGAACTGTCTCCACCTTCCAGAGGTGATGGGAAGAGACAGAAAAGCCATTGCTGACAGGGCTGGAAATGGACAAAAGGACTGTAGACTCAGTCTCTTGCCACAAACCACTGCCAGTGTTTAGTATTTGCAGCAGTCAGGTGTTGCTGTGGCAAAAGCTAGGGTTTGCTGGAGCAGGCAGCACGCAGGCTCTCGTCTCAGGGACATGTTTGGTGCAACCATGCATGTTCACTGCACCCTCTCCTCTGCCCAAGCTGCATCTCAATGGAGAATCTACTGAAAGCCTTTCTGCTAAAATAAATAGGAATTCAGAGAGAATTTTAAAATGCATCCATAACCTCAAGACAGTGCTTCAACGAGCAAGGGTATTTTATTACTAACTCATCTTGGCATCCTTTAGCAGAGCCATCTTTATCCACATTTAACATGTGTGTCAGATGCTTCTCAACACAACGTTCAGACAAGTGATTTCTGTCAAGGAGCCGAGAGCTGGAGCCCGAAAGGCAGCTGGCAGCCCAGGTTCACGCAGCGGCAGGAGGCTCGGTGCTATGAAACGCTCTGCTGGGAGCAGGGATGGAGCTCGCTTATCAAGTGCCTTCTCCTGCAAACTGCCATGTTAACACAGAGCCTGCTCATACATTAATCCGCGTTCAACAAGAAAGGTCACCATTGAAAGATAAACTCTCTTTCGATGAACTCTTGAGAAATTTCTAAGTCAGGATTCATTATGACATTTGCCTTAGCGAACGGCGTTATTACACTAACGAGGATCCAAACACCCTGCTGCAGGGATGGAGAGGGCAGCTGGGTAAAGCAGAACAAGTCAGGTGCTGGAATCCCACCCAAATAAACTCAATTCAGCCATGAATGATGAAGGGAAAGAGGGAAGGAAAGGGAGAAGGGGGGCTGGACTAGATGATCTCCGGAGGTCCCTTCCAGCCCCTACCATTCTGTGATTCTGTAATTCTGTGAAATGTACGCATTTCGACATTACTGTCCTACAAGGAGAACTTGCGTGGTACCAGGCTGATGGTCAGTCCCTTAGGGCCGACCAAATTAGATGTGATGACAAAGCAACACTTCTAAGCACCACTAAAGTATGTTGTATTTCAAAGGAAACAAGCCAGGCGAAATATGTACAGAGGTGTAAGACGGGCACTGCACAGGGACCGCTGTCCCCCCCACACAGCCCACGTGGAGCCTTCGGTGACAACACCTTTCCCTCTCCTACAGCACCAAACCCCAAAGACTTAAACACCATTGCGGGGGGAGGACTGGCTCCCACAGTAGTCTCTTCACCGTTAACTCCTGTGGCTTTGCCTTTTTTTTTTTTTTTTTAACACATAACAAATATGAATATAAAACAAAGGTGAAGAACGGTGCAAAATGCGGTTGGAGAAACTCGTGGCTGCCCTCCCTGCCACGGTGCACAGGCAAGAAAAACCTCATGTTTTAAAGAAACGACCACATGATTTACCGGATTTCCTCTTTGAGAAGAGGCAGGATACTTCAGGATGAGGTATAGCGCCCTGTTATCACAGCCAGCAATACATTTTGCACTTGAGAGAGCAGCTGAGAGCAGAACAGAGCTGGCTGGAGCCGCCCCAGCTTCTCCCCATCGGCAGGCGCCCACGTCCCCTGCCTGCGCCCCGCAGAGACATATCTGCAGGTAACGCTGGGACCCCACGGCTGCGTGTGCTCGCTCCAAAGTGTGCGTTGGTCACTACTAAACCAATGCTCCCAGAAACCTGTCTAATGGCACTGGATCACCGCCTGCACCTCCCGGAGAGGTCTCCTTATCCTGAGTGCTCTGCCCGGGGAGGGACTGCCCTCCCCCTGTACTCCTCAGCTTCTTCTCAAGCAGCTCCTTCTCATCAGAAACTCACTTCTAACCTCACGCCAAGCACTTTCTACACCCAGTGCTGGTCATTGCCAGCACTTCTTTCCTCCAAGGCCCTCCTCACTCCTGCCTTGTCCCACCGGCCCCGGGGTGGCTTTCTGTACAACCAGGCTTCTTGACAACTTGTTGATCCAGCGCTCTAATTTCTGGATGACTCTCTCATCTACCATAAACAGCCATGCACAATTTGGCAGGCTTTTCTACCATCAATGTTTATGATAATAACTACACGTGCTTGAAAGCAGCAGGAAATTTCCAATATAACTATCATTAAGACAAAATGCTTTAAATCAAAGCCATTACCCACTACCAAGACTCAAAGCTCACAAGATTAGGCTGTTTTTCTATCTTTATGAAAAATTCATACAACATGCTGCAAACATCATGTTCCAGCTCGAAGGAGTAAATGATACGTTGAACGCTGCCGCCAGGGATGGAAAGGGGCAGGGGACGGGGGCACAGGGCAGAGAGGTGCCGTTTGGCAGCAGCCCGGTGGGCTGAGCCGATGGGGAGCAGGCACCCCAGTCCCATTGGAAGCAGCGGGCAGATGGTATTTATTGGCATGCCCTGCTGCCTGTCCTTCTGCCCACGATGGGTTCAGCAGAGCTGCAAAGCAGGGTCCCGAGCAGCCCAGCTGGGACAGGGAACCACACCACAGTCTGCAGGCATTTGAGTCACTTGGGATTTACTGCTGGATTTTAAGAGAAGATTTTCACGGAAGGAATATCACCTGTTACCCAAACATCCAAGCCTGCTGTACTGCCTTTGCAACAACCCAAGCACAAACGCTGCAGAGGACATTACAGTAAAACCATGGCGACCGGAGCAGGGAAGATCGTGCCCTTCCTTGGGGAGCCCATGTGTCCTGAAGCATGAGCACTAATGGCCACGTTGTCGCGTGCGTGACGAACAGCCCAGCAGTCACAGTGTGATGCTGATACTTTAAATAACCAGCCACTGTATGGACTGCAGGAAAACTTCAGCACCGCATGCAAATCTACATCATTAGTGCTTAGAGCCTTATAAATATCATTAGCTAGCGCGGCACCCGTGTTATAGATAGCTTGGCCAAACCTAATTCCTTGTGCATTCGCAGATGAAGTTAATGGGAGCTTGTACCTTGCTTTTCAGAGATGCTAACAACCAAGATGTGATTTACCCGAGATTGGATGTACAAATTAATGCCAGTCTGAAACAAGGCGTAGGTGCTCCTTGTTCTCGGTTGCCTATTGAGGCTGCAAGAGTGCACAGGCACAGCACTGAGAATGAAATGCTCACATTCAGGCTCTTTTTTTCTATACCAATCACCGCACACAGCTCCAGCTAGAGGCACAAACACATTTGTTTGTGGTCAGGCTGAACTATCGGAAGCATGCCTTTCCTGTGTCTGCGCTTTTACATACAGTGTTGTTTTATGTCTGAGGCAGAACGCGGCACACCTCAAATTCAGATCAATGCTCAAACTCAAAAATGTCTCAGAAATAATGAGCTGGAAACACACAGATATTCTGGAGAGTAACAATGTACAAACAGCTCCCAAGCAGCTGAAACAGAAAGTGGGAGACAAACCAGAAAAACAAATAACCCCGGCGTCACAATTAGAGGTGCCATTTAGTACATCTCTCGCGGGGACCTGCGAGGCGCAGCGCTTCGCCCTGGCTCTTCCCAAGCACACTTGAAAAGCAAACACCTCTCTGTGAGAAGCCTGTGGCAGACAGAGCTCCTCTGCAAGTATTAAGAGCCGTAGATATTTTGCTTTTGACAGCCGCTTCAGCCCTGACTCTGGAAAATCAAACCGAGAGCTTTGTGCCTTCCCTGTCGCCCCTGCCACGGCCCTGTAACGGGGGGCAGCCAGGCAGCCCCGGGTTAGTGGCAGCAGTTGTCCCTCCCCTGCAGCTATACTGGCCCTGCAGGGAAAAAAATAAAATAAAACAACTGTCGGGCTCATCAGTAAAATAAGTGGTGATGAGGCCACGAGACACTGAGAGTGGCTATCTGCCGTAACAAGGTACTATTTGTACGTTATTTTCTATCTGCAGTCACACTTTAAAAGGTTGTTCTGCCTTTGCAGCCCCTTTGGAAACGGCTTCACACATCAAAATATCGCAGGGATAACGACAGAAAGCAGTGGGTGGTGAGCAGGTTCCCGGCTCAGCAATTACCGCTGGAAGTGAGCAGAACACGGGGAGGGAGCGCTGCCGCCGGCCCCCAGCCCCCGCGCGGGGCTGCTGACAATAATTCACACCCCTCGGACCCGCGCCTCGCAGCAGCCCGAGCTGTCAGGAACCGAGCCGGACACGGCGGTGCGATAATGGCAATTGGGATCTTGTGGCAACCGCTCCTGCTGCGGCCCCAGCACCCTCCCTCCGCGGTGCAGCACAGGGACTTCTGCTCCGGCACCAGTGCGGATGCTGAGCAGGCAGCACGGACACAAAAAGCAAGGGCTAAGCTGCCTCGGACGAGCAGAGAGCCAGAGCCGGGCCATTTCCACAAGCTTGGGCAAGCTAAAAATTCAACTGGTGTGGGTGTTCTAAAAACCCACCACTGTCCCTCTCGTGCATGCTGCAGGCACGTGAGCAGCACCTGCCTCTGCTAAACCCTGCGGTGAACGCATCCGAAGCCTCAGCCACGTCTGGAAGCAGAAGACAAGACACAAAATTCAACGTATTCAAGCCCAGCTTTTCTAAGTCCTGCAGTTACGGAGCAGGACAAATAAATGCACTTCCCAGCTTGGCTGTAATTTTTTGCGAACGATCAATATTTATTGCCTAATCACGTGCTCCATATCGCAAGTTAGCGGTGTCACTCTCGCGCCGGGCCGAGTGCTACACGGAGGCCACACAAAGCTTCGCTTGTAGAAGCTGCAATCAGGGAGCCAGCTCTTGTCACAGCCTTACAAAAGGATTTCCTCTTGAGCGGCTCATCTTTAATCATTATAAAAGCACAGAAGTTTAATCCATTTTTGATGTAAGCGCTAATAGCTTTGTGTCCTTGAAGTTCAAAGTGGTCTTCGTGCATGTCGCTAATTAGCCAAGCAAGCAGCCATTCAGCTCCCTCTCATGTTTCTAATTAGATCCTTAACAACAAACAAATGTCGACCTTACAAAGGCTGTGCTACGTTTCCCTCCATTAGTTAAACAGTTTGGGAGGGACGCGGTCCCCATTCGTCTGCAACCCACCCCCAGCACAGCGCTCCAGGGTTTTGGGCCGGGGGCACTGGGGTGCCTCTGCTGCCCCGTGGAGAGGTTCCACCTTACCGATGGTGTTTCCCAGGGGTGCCGAGCACCTGGGGGCTGCGGGGAGGGGGCGACCACCCCACGGCCCCCACCCCAGCAGGCCGGTCACGGCCCAGCTCCGCGCTGCTCTGCTGTCCCTCCCTGCCGGTACGGGCCGCTCTCCGGCGGGGTTGAGACAAGCAAATAAAAGAGAGGTAAACTCTGTCCCATTAGTCATCTTCCTAACAGGTTTCTCTGCCAATTTAACTGGTTTTACAGCTAATTTAAAATCTGGTGTGCTTTCATGTTTACATACTTCGCATCAAATGCTCGGGACTGTTTTCTTCCACTGTTTTTTGGCACTCAGTGTTTGTAACGTGCTGCACTGGAGCCATTTCAGCAGCATCACACTCCCACTTTCATGTGCTCGGGTTTTCGGGCAAGCTCTTTGCTCAAGCCCTGGCTCTGCACCGGAGCAGCCCCTGCACCGGGGCGTCCCCCAGCCGGTGCTGCCCACCAGCACGGCCCTGCGCCCCCCCTCGGGTGATGCCGGGCTAGGGGGGATAAATGAAGAGATTTCTGCATCAGGGAACTGCTGCCATGGCGTTTCTCTCGCACCGAACTCGGTGGGCTGCGCCTGCTCGCTGTTTCGCAGGATCTGACCCCAGCGCTGTATCTGCTGTCTCTGTCTGCACATTAAGCTTTAACACTTATTACCGTCCATCCAACTGGCAAACAAGGGCTAAAGCTCGTGACGCTGTGCTCACGCAGACCCCTCTCTCATAATTTTTCTATGTAAAATGAAGGAAGAGCTGAGCCAGGCGATGCCGGCGCTTTCACCTCGTGCTGGGTAACACGAAAGCTGTTGCTACTTTTACCGTGGGCAACCACATCTGCATTAATTGTTTACCACAGCCCGGACAGGTCTTTTATTAATATTAATGAGTAACAGGGAACAAAAGGCCCCTTTATTTTTAGCCTACTCTAATTGCGTAGTAATTACTCATCTACAAAACAAATGAGCCGAACTCCATTGCCATAGCAACAGAAACTCCGGCCTCCCACTGTACCACATTAACTGGCTATCACTCCTGTTAATTTTAAATTGAAGCCTTTTGTACAATAACAGACAATACAGCAGGAAAATGAAAACAAAACCGGGTCTTCGTTTTGCTGCATATTTTAAGTCACTGTAGCAGGAGGGCATTGCCCGAGGGCACCTTCCTGCTGCTGATGGACGCCCCCGGGCCGGATGGATGCTTGGGAGCACAGGGGGGTTATCCAGGTTAACGGAAGAGAAATCCAGCCCACAGACCCCTGGTGCTTTCTGCGCAGCGATCCTCTCCTGCAGAGGGGCTGCACCAGGTGCCTGCCCAGAGAGAGGTGCTGGGCACTGTGAGCAGACCTGCCTCCATGGCACGCGCGTAATAGCACCCTCCCCCCAAATAACACCTGAGCTCATCCATGAGGAAACACTGCGAGAAGCTGCTGCCCACCACGCGGTGTCTGGGGGAGAGCTGGTGGGACCAGCGCTGCTGTCGGCAGCTAATACCCCAGCCCCTTGGCAGGGAAGGATTTGGGCACACGCACCGGAGAGTCCTCATGGCATAAAGCTCTGGGCTCTTCCTTTAACTAGCAGGAAATACCCTTAAAAGGACCCAGCTGTGTGAATTTATTGTTTTTAAATAGCTCAAGTTTATGTACCTGCAGACCAGTTTTGCATTCTCTGGCAATTACTAATCCACCACGCTCCTCAAGCTAATCCAGAGCCAGATGCATGCTAACATCTGCTGCCAGGAAAAACTCCACTGCTTCTTTTTCAGTTTTCGATTTCCGCAAGGAGAGAGAGAAAAAAATAACTGTAATCATGTATTTACTTTTAAAGCATTTGGGGAGAGAATCAGCATGAAAATACTCACAATAGTATGTCAGTAAAATGTGCGCTGCGTCACATTTAGTAGTTGTTCCACTAATGGGTAACAGCCTGCGACTGCTGCCAGACAGGCAAGTTACCCCTCAGCTCAGGGAGTACTTTACACGTTTAGTGATTAAAATGCATGAGACATGAGACGTGCTCATGTGCTCAAGTATCTCGTTGCACCGGAGAGCTCCTGCTGAAGGCCCCCATTTCAAACTTTACAACGACTCGTCTGCATCTTGCACAGAACAAAGCCTAATCACAACGGCCAAGAGCTCCGTCCCTCCGCTTCCGCTGGGAGAAAGTAAAGCACACACCGACAACTGGCTGTTGCAGGGCTTCGTGGGGCTGGAGTACGGCTGCCCGGTGCGGGTGGCATGGTCCTGTGCACCAGCCAGCCGGTCCTGCCCACGGCACAAGGCAGCGGCAGCGGCCATGCCGTCACCGCTTGCCGTGTGTCAAGAGCGGCAGCTGGGATGGCAGGATCTCTGCTGAGGAGTGTTTTCCCATTGAAAATAATTCTCCTGATTGGAAAGACTATTAAAAGTTAGCCGCTAAATTCGTTAAAAATTAACTTCCACTGTACTTAAGTCTGCACTTCAGAGGTGGTCACTAATTGCACTGGAGATGATTTATCAAGTGTGCAAGATTTTCTATTACAAAATTATTGATTAAAGCTGATGTATTGTAACCACAACAGATTTCAGCCAGGAGCCCTGTAAAATGACCGCCGCTGCGGTCAAGGCCTAACAGCAGCAGCACCAAATTGCTTCAGGTCTACTGAATTTTCTACTCAGCACCGTAGGAATCACAGAATCACGGAATGGTTTAGGTTGGACGGGACCTTGAAGATCATCTCATTCCAACCCCCTGCCATGGGCAGGGACACCTCCCACCAGACCAGGGTGCTCCAAGCCCCGTCCAACCTGGCCTTGAACACCTCCAGGGATGGGGCAGCCACAGCTGCTCTGGGCAACCTGGGCCAGGGTCTCACCACCCTCACAGGCAAGAATTTCTTCCTGAGATCTAATCTAAATCTCCCCTCTGCCAGTTTAAAACCATTACCCCTCGTCCTGTCACTACACTCCCTCAGTCCTTGCAGATCAAAAAAATCAAAAAGTGGCATCCTACAGTAAAATAAGACAAACCGTTTTTGTATGTAGCCTGCATTCTGGAAAGGACCTGTGTGATTCCTACCCTGGAGCAGCACAGCACTTCCGAACCGAAACAGAAATATTTTAATCTGGGGTAGTAGCCAGAAAAGTAACTGTAGTGCTCACAAAAGAGTAAGGGGGGATTATCAGTGACGAGGCCGAAACCACCCACAGAAATGCCAAGTGGCCTCCTCTAGAGCCGCACGACACTAACGAGAGGCACGTGGCGTACTCCGCACTCGGGCAGATGCTCTGCGCAGAGCCTGGCTGCTGCTATTCCTGTGTAACACGCGCTGTTTGACTCTGTGTCCGCCCCTCGCCAAAGCCCCACGTGGTGCGGGGTCCCTGCACCTCACCCTCCCTGCTGGGCCGCCTCCAGTGCCCTCCAGCGCCGACTGCCTCTGCGAGGAAGATAAGCAAAAGATAAAATCTGATGCAGCCGTTAATTTTCCAATGCATCAGCCACCGGGCTCTGTCACATAATTACCGGCGGTTCCAGCGGAGTGAGAAATTTCAGCCCGCTTGCTGCTCCCAAGTGGTCCACTTGTTAGGTTCTGGCTTTTGAGATTCCATAGTTCGGATTAAACTTTATGTACTTTTATATAGTAGAATAAAAGAGGGAGAGCAGTTCCATCAGAGCCGCCGTGCCACAAGGGAGTCCTCTCAATGGGCTGTATAAATCCCAAATTGGTTCATTGCTGGATCTTTAAAACGCTCCTCCTTATGACATTTCTGTGAGCTGGTGGCGGCTTCTCTCCCTCCGCGCACACAGACCAACCGTTGTCCCACTTTTTATGGCCATAATTTGCTAACACTATGGGTGCCTAATGACAAGATTAAATTTTTAGAGCACCTTCTTTAAGTGTAAGACAAGGCTTCCTAAACCCCATGCAATTTGTCGCTCTGCTGACTTTTAGATACACTCCTCACTTCATCATATGCCTGCTGCATTAAACAGTGGGTCCTCCCGTCTCCCTGGCAGATTGAGATCTAAGGGGGAAATTATTCTCCGTCTTGGTGCACAAGCGTTTCAGCTCCCCGGCAGCAATAGGGAAAGTACTAGGGGTGGCTCAGATTGCCTTGCGCAGGCTTGCGCTGCGTCAGCCCCATCCACGCGGTTGTTTGGTTGATTTACTTTATGTTCTATTAGAGGTAAGGAGCGGATACAAATCCTTAATTACATTTTGAAAGCCCATTCTGGATATTTTATTTCCTTTGAAAGCGCTTGCTGCAGTAAGTGCACTAAAGACTGCCTGACTATCCCCAGCGGAGCAGGAAGATGCTCCAACTCAGCACATCTGGTTTGCGGGGACGGCCGGGGGGCACGGGGAGGAGGGAAGGTGTGACCGTGCCATACAGTAGCTTTTGTACTCCCAGCAGGATGTTTTCTGACAAGCAACAAACTAAACAAATGAACAAAAGCCTAATTCGGGATCTCAATTACCACCTGTTAAATTTACTGACTGCAGCTTCATCTGTGAAAGAGTTTTAAAAGTTTAGCAGAGAAACCCGGGCACAAGAAGCAAAGACACTTGCCGGCTCAATGGCAAAGATGACGAACTTGCCTCGAACTCTCCACACTGATATTTATGAAATGTTTAATCTTCATTTAAAAATGTTCCCTTAAGCCGGGTGACATGGCAATGAGTACGACCCACGACTAGCTCAGAGTCTCTCTTGCATAACAAGATTTAAGGTTTATGACCTAAACCCAATTGCCTCGTGTCTGAGGACAGTCTGCGGGAAGCTGCTTCACACACACGGTATTATTTAGCTACCCAAATGGAGTGATTTGCGTCTGGCACATCTGGTCTACGACTGCCAACGAATGATTCTATGGGCTAATATGGACGAGTAACAGGCTGATGAAGAAACCATGATTGTAAAATGATTTTAAAAATATCAATAGTTCTTTTTAATACAAAATAAAAATAAGAGAATATAGTTATAGTCAGTATTTTAATTCCTAGGGGGTTTAATTTGAAAAAAAAAAAAAAGGCAAATTTACTATCAACATAACAGCATGTGCGGGTTCTTGTATAGAGGGTGCAGGTTGCCTACAGCCGGGTTCAATTTAAACTTCCAGATAATGGGATTTAACAAATACGGTACTATGGATCCAAGCCGTTAGCAGCTCTCTGCCGTATTGATAGCCCTACGCTTTCAATCAGACCAAGGCTATGCTTTTAACTGCCACGCTAGTTCACGTTGATGATACCTATAATATCAACTCGACAATGCATGTTCTACAACTACATCTACTGCTACCAGTACGACTACTACAGTGCATGCATTTAGTTCAGTCCCACAGATACATACACTCTAAGAACAGGCAAGGGGAGATGTGAAATGTTTTACGGGACGACAGGTGTTTTGTTTTTTAAGTAAGGGAAATTAATAAAAACATCAAAAGAAAGAAAGTGTACAAAAAAATAGAGACATTTCTCAAGAGTTGATATGAGTTGTTTCTTGAACCGTTTCGTCTGAACAAGCAAAAAACATGCAACCAGCTGCTACTAACAAGAAGCTGGACACTGAGAGAGGATTAATAGTTGTGGACAAACCTTCCCGCTGAGAGCGCTCAGAAGAGTGTTTGAGAGGAGGTGTGCACGTCCGAGTGTAAGAGAGGCCGGAAAGTATGCCTCAGAGACACCCTCTCTCACAGCAGCCCCAACCAAGCAAGAGAGAAAACAACAAAACATAACTGCTCACACTCACCATCAAGGTCAGTAGCTCACGTTACGAGATTTGTTATAGCTGGCAAGTATAAAGTACAGTAAGGGGTTGTCGGGGTGCAGGGCTCAAAGGCAGCACTGGCAAGCCGGGACTGGCGCCCAAAATCCAGATGTGCCGGGGGGTTGGGTGGGGGAGCAGCTCCTGGTGCCGCGGCACCGCACTGTCCCGCCGCGCTGTGTGCCGCCAGCCGTCTCGGCGGGCAAAGCGTGTCCGTGGGAGCCTGCACCGCTCACCTGGGACAGGCATGCACGGCTCCTCCCGGTGCTGAGCAGTGGGGGTCGGGCTGGATTATGGATGGCCTTATCAGTTTTGACTCCAGTCCTCAGGGAGGAGTAGTTGGTGGCAACAGGTTGGGAACTGGAAAAATCTCAGACTTGTCAATGAACCAAAGAGGAAGGAACGAAAACCCTCTCTTCCCAAATTTTCCTTGTCTCACTCTCCTGCCAAATGAACCCCTCCCATGTCAAATGCAAGATAAAAATGTCCCCCCATGACTGTATTTTAAAAAAAGCATTTACACGACAAAAATGTTTCACAAGTAAAATATGTCAGGTGAATTCAAAAGAAATGTGACATTGATAGTGAAGTTGTCTAGGAGGAGTTTGCAGCATTCAGACTTTTAAGTTTGCTTGTTTTCTGTGGCTCAGGTCCCAATTCATTAAAAAAAAATACAAGAATGGATGAGGTTGTCCAAACCAGCGGAGGGATTCGGCAGCACAGTCCCACCCAGCGTGAACGGATGTGGCCTAATCCCTGCCTCTGCTCAAGGAACCTCAGCTATCGCCTCATCACTGGGATGTCGACTGGGCACATGATTTATAAAGAGAAGCATCGCTGCGTTCACCCTGCCGGCACATAACCGGCTAAGCTAGACGTGAATTTCTGAGTGGCACTGAGCACAAGCAGGGGGAAATGTCCCTTTCTGCCGTGACAGAGAAGAGAACTTGTTTATCTAGCAAGGTAAACTGGTGACTGCATCCTCACACGCTGCCACAGAAAAAGAAGGGGCGAGGGCAGGGAAGACCAGGCAGGGCAGAACCAGGGTCGGGCGCTGCCCCCGGGCGGGTAACTGTCCCCAGGCGGGCTCCTTTCCCTGTTCAGCAAACATGCAGGTTTACTAAGAGGAGGAACATCACCCTGGGGAGAAAACGAGGTGGTCAGTGCCCACGCACCGCAGCCCAGGACACTGGAGTGAAAGGGCTGCAGCCTCCTTGGAAGACCAAGATGCACGCCCAGAGGCAGACGCTCTCCATGGGCACTCAGCCCCACTGGTGGGCACTGGCGCCCGGGCTGAGCTCTGGTGCTGCAGAGCCACCGCGCTGGCAGTGACGCCAGGAAGGTGGGGAAGAGCCATGAGGACAGGGCTGGAGAGCAGAGGAGGTCAATTTGGAGTGAAGTGGTGGTGGGAGCACTGCAGAACGGGCAGCAGCGATGGGGATGTCCCTGGCAGCCTCTGGGCAAAGCACTCCCCAGCGAGCGGAGGGGTGGTGGGACGTGCCTGCCTGGGGGTTCTCCAGCTCTTTTCTGTCTACTGGCAGGGCCAACTGTGCTGCACTCTGTCCTTTTGGATTAGGCACGCATGAGGGAGGGCTGTGCAAATTTGCAAAGGAGAAAGAAAAACCCAAGTGAAAAGAAGAAAAAAAAAACCCCAACCATTTTTCTTGTAATGAATCGGGCCCATACACTGTAGCGCAAGATCGATCGCACTCTACTGCTCCTGAATACAATTCACTACCATTGCTGGATGGAAGTGGCGAACCCAGGATGTCCCTTCCAAAAACCGTCTTTGGATGGAAATGACTCTACGTAAAACACCCCTGTTCCCAGAGCACGTTTCGCTGTGGATGTGAGCGACCGCTGGGCCGGGCCGGCGACAAACCCACCTTCCTCCTTGAGATCTCGGGGCTGGGGAAGCGGGGGTCTTTTGATTCAGTTTTGGGGTTTTGCCAGTTTTGTGCACACAGGCAATTTTGAGGCTTGAAAGACATTTCCAAACACCATACTGCTCTTTAAACTTGCCAGAAAGGGTGCTGTTAATTTAGGGTTAGATTTAGTTTTGTATTGCAAGTTCAAATAAAAAACAAAAACGAAAAAACAAAACAAAACAGAAAACCCAACAAAAGAAAAAAACAAAAACCACTCAAATTAAAGACAAATGATTTTCAGGCACAGAATTGATCAATGCTCAGTTCAGTTGTAATGGGCACCAAAAGCACTCCGATTAAAAAAAATAATAATAATCAGGGAAGCAACGTTAATCCAGCCAAACCCTCTGTGCCTTGCTAAGGGGCAACTCACCAGGTCTGTTTGCACGTAAAACAAAACCTGAAGGGCAAAACATGAGGAAGAGGCAGAAACAATGAAGTCTGTTTTCCCGAAATCATATGCAAAATCAATCTCTCTTTTTT
>VYXH01004368.1:723537-832544 GCA_013397275.1 Burhinus bistriatus | reverse complement strand
TCAAAACCAATCCTCTTTTTTTTTTTTTTTTTTTCCCTACTTTTTCCCCCCCTCCATGAAGGGGCAGTAGGAAGAGCTGGGAGATGGGGAATCCCCACAACCAGTCTGGCAAGTCACCCCTTAGGCGCTCTCTACATGCCACAAGATGAAACTGGTACAGATAATCCTTTGTAGCCTGCAAGCAGTGCCAGTTTGCATGGAACGGAGTTCTCCTGGTGTCTTTCTTTGGCCTCCATGGCATCAGGCCCCCACTCAAGACACACCTGGGCCTGCGCCCTCCTCGTAGGCCCTCATGCAGTGGTTTGGTCGGGTCTTTTCGGGAAGAGCCCGGTTAACCCACCGGGACTGCCAGAAAAGCCACCGAGAAACCCCCACTTCAGGACTGTGCCATGAGTGAGCTGGAAACTGCTGCCACCGCCGCGTCCTCTGCTCCGGTGCCTCGGCCGTGCATGCCGGCAAGCCAGGCCTGGCGCGGGGCGAGCAGCCGCGGGGCCGGGCAGGAGGCGGGGGGACGGCAGCGGCTCCGTCCCGGCGTGATTTGGGCAGGCCGGGGAGCCGAGGCGGCGGCCCCGAGCCAACAGCTCACTGATGGCTGCACTGAACACTTAATTACCTGCGCAAAGCACTAGTTCACGTGTTGAGCTAAATTTAAAACCTACGGTAATAACGGTAATTGGCAACGATTTATTTATTTCCCTTAAGGGGAAAAAAGAAATAAAAGTTTTCAGAAGGACAGGAAGAAAAGCTTTGACGTTCCCCATGAAAGCAGGCCGGGGTTCGAAGCGGGCAAGGCCGGCGAGCTGCCAGCCGCGCTTCGGTGCCGGCAGCACGAGGGGCAACATTCGCCACGCACAGGTCAGAGGCGCCGTCCCCGAGGGGACACGGCCCCTCGCCACAGGGTGCCCCGCGAAGGCCGGCCCTCGAGCTGGCCACGGCCGAGGAGGCGAGAGCGGCTCCAGGCACGGCGGGAGCGCCCGGGGCCACCACCGCCGCCTCACCCCAGCACCAGCTTTCCATGAGAAACGAAACCTTTTTTTCAAAAACACAAATTGGTCTTTTGTTTTTGGGGTGTCCTTTATAACCTGGAATTTAAACCAAAGAAACAACAAAAGCAACACAATAAAGGAATAAATAAAGAAACAAATCAGAATATCTGCCCTGGTTTTGGCAGTTCTTACACCAATCTCCTGCAAGGTGCTCCAGGCCCCGTGGCCTCTGCTTGTAGTTCGGGTTTGGTTTGGGATTGATTATTTATTTTTACGTAATTTTTTTTTTTTTTTTTTATCGTATGTTTTCAGGTCCCCAGGATAAGTGTGAGGAAAATCAGAGAAATGATGGAGAGCTGCAGCCACACAGAATACCGACAGAGCTTTTACCTGACCCTGCACTCTGAGGGTTTGCTCTTCCACGGGCCCCCCTACCTGATCCTCTTGCTGCTGCCACGGCTGCCGCTGCTACTGGTCCATAAGCCGCTGCCGGAAAACCTGGCCGTGGAGAAAAGGAGAAGGGTAAAGAAAGAAGCCAGCGGGTACCACGAGTCTCTGCGGGGCGCGGGGCGGCCGCTGAGGGCATGGCGTTTCCAGAGGTCGCTGTCCCGGCTCTCCATGCCATCAACAGGCACTGTCTTTAGAGAGAGCCGAGCCCTCGCCAGGTGCCCGCTGCCGGTGGTCTCTGCCGGCACAAAGGTGGCCCAAATCCCCTTGGCAGAAGAGGAACGTGGCGGCGCGTGCCACTGAAGGGGCGCCTGGCCATGGTACGCTGCGAAAGCCAAGGTGCCGGGGCGGACAGACTGGCAGCAGAGCCTGCAGCACTCAGCTTACGTCTCCATACTCTCAAACAGCTAGGGTCAGACCGCTTCGCAAAACAACGAGGGAATTCTCTTCTTTGCTTATTTGCAAGTGATAATAATGTGCTGATCAACAGACATAGCAGTAATGGAAAATATGAGGAGGTCCTCATGTCAAGATCACAGATTTGCTGGGATCAAGCAGAAAAAATTCACTGGAATGTAATTTAAAAAAGAAAGAAAGAAAGAAAAAAAAGCTTTTGAAAGCAAAACAGCCGCAGATCAAGGAGCTCTAAGACATACACCCAGCTACAGGGGGACCGAGCCCTTACAGATGAGTGAAATGCTGGTAGCAAGATTGCAGATTTAGTTTCTTTATGTGATTAATATTCAAAAGATCTGCCAGAGGCTCTGAGTTTAAATATATGTATTTTGAGAGGGCAATGGCAAGGTCCAGGTGATCAGCAGGAACCCCAAACCCCCTTGCTGCAAAGTCAACAAAACCCTCAGAGGTTCCTGGTCTCTGGGGAGCTCCGACCGCTCCTGGTGCCCGACAGGACGACCCCGGGGTAGTCACCACCACGGGACCTGCCCCTCCAGCGAGCTCCAGGACTTTGATCACAGCTGCTTTGCGATGCTGAAGAACCACAGAAAAACAACTGAGGCAACAGAAAAAGAGGACAACGAGCTAGAGGAACGGAGAGAGCGAGACCCAGAGAAATCAGCAGACTACAAGCCCGCTACCTCTAGCACTATCGTCTCAGCTACAGGTAATCTACCAGGGGGAAAGGAGCAGAGAACAACTAGGCTAAAGTGACTTGAAGCTACTTAAAACATTAATTAAAAAAAGACATACTTGCATTTAAATATGGTAATAGGGCTGTTGGGGGAAAAAAAATAGGATAGGTAAATGTATGCACAGCTACCCCAGGCTGCTGTCTGCTGCTGCTCCCCATGCGCAGAGCCCACACACCGCACAGCAAATCCTGTTCCTTAATGCCGATGTGAATCTGTTTGGTTTTATTATGTCGATGAACTGCTACAACCTCTGTGGAGTGGGATGCAGGAGGAAGCACATCCGGACCAGGGGATATTATAACCAAATGCCCAAGCGCTGAACTCCCTCTTGCTGGTGATGGAGCCGTCGACCCTGGTTGGGTCCCCCCAATATACATTTAAGGCCGGAGCTGCGATATACTGGAGTGAGAAGACCTCAGTGTTAAGAGTCAAACCAACCTTCAACCAGCAGGGAAAGCAGCAGGACAAGGGCTGAGGCTCTGGGGCTTCGTTTTCATGCAGAGCCATGCCTAGGCCAAGCCCCGAGCCCTCCCGCTGCGGGTTAGGAGGGAGCAGAGCTGGCACCGTCCCCTGGCACATCCAGGACCAGCTGGCCAACAGCAAAGCTCTCATTTGGAGGCTCCAGGGCTCCCTAAACCATCCGTTAAGGGATCAGAGGAGCTGTGGATTTTCCACAGAATAAAATGCCTCTGCCAAAACCAATCAAATACCCTTCAAATCACCAAGCATACCCTGAAAGCAGCATAAAAAACACGGCTGGAAAGTTTGTTTCTCTTGTTCAACTGCCAGGGACGCTCAGTATCTATTTGAAATGCAGGACAAAAAGTTTTGCCATGCAAAAGAAGAATGAAATAACAAGGGTGGAGAAGGCGCTCCACAGAAAGAGCCTGAACAAAAGAACTGTTATTGCATTCCAGTGGACAGATGTGTGAAAAATTAATCCCTCCACCCCCAAAGAAAGCTATTATCCCAATTCCGAGATAAAAGCATCTGTGCGACATGGCACTCCAAACAACTCAAGGGTGATCGGCTGCTCGCGCTCTGCCCGGGAATGCTGTGGCTGGCCTGCTGGCCGGCCGGAGGTGGAGCGGCAGCAGCATGGCTGCACGGCCCGTACAGTTCCAGAAGCAGGAGATGGAAACAGGGATTGATTATCAGGATTGGCAAAAACCTGCTTACTGATACAGACTCACAGGCTGGCTCCATCACTGGAGGATCCCTAAATCAATCCAACCTACTGAAAGTAATCAATCCCCCACACTGAAATTACATCTGCCAGGCACTGCATTAATCAGCTCGTTCAGCTGAAAACAAATTTCCCCGTCATCACACTGTCGAGCACATTAATGCTGCGCAGCGTCTCACAACTGGGCTAACTTACTTTTGTACTTAAGCGGTTGTTTCCCCTGAACCTCTCAGCAATGATCGGCAGCCGACGCTGTCCCCATGTCACAGATGGGATAAAATGAGACACAAAGAAGCAAAATGACCCGAGAAAGACATTTGCAGAGAGCTGAGGGTGCAGCCGGGCTCTTGCGTGTTCTGCTCAAGCTCCACCTCTAAGCTCTGTAATTCCCCTCATAGCAACCCCACAGCATTATTTAAGCACTTTGGTCACACTGCACCATTCCCTCCCATTGTTTATAAACTTCTACACCAGTGAAGGCTTCAGAGAATAGCACCACAGCGACAGTGCAATTAGTACTGAACCTACTTTGTGTACTGCAAGAAACTTCTGCCTCTAGCACCCTTCTACCTGTGCTGTCACACCATTTTATTAAAATTTGAGAGCTGAGACATCTGCAGCTCTTTAGCGAAGAGGAAAGCATTAGCAGGCACTTCTGCTGGTTTCCAGGCCCCCAGAAGGAACGGGCTTGTCCACAGAGCCTCTTGCGGGTCCCCCAGACCACAGTGACGCTTTGGCGAGGCTGTGTGCCAACACACATTCCCCTCCCCGGCATCAGGGTTTAGAAGAGGGTGCCATGCAGCTGCTGAGTCCCAGCGGCACCTTCCCAGGTGCTGTTCCCCATGCAGCAGCAGAGGTGGATGCGATCCACCCGGCTCTGACTGATGGGGACCCCAGCATGGGGCACCAGGGACACCTCCGAGCGCCGGAGCAGGGGGCAAGGAGAAGCGTTAGCTGGCAGAGCCTAGCGTGATGTGCCAGCGTCACTGTTTTCCCTTAGCAATTCCTGGGAAGTGCCGGCTTCTCTGGGAGACAGAGCAGTGGCTTTGGGGATGCAGGACTGCTGGCCACAGGGGGACCCCAGGGGCCATGGAGGGCTGTGGGGTACCAACAGGCTCTTTGCACCCTGTAGCCAGCTGCCGAGGGGCTTGCACGCGCCTGATTCATTTTTAAGAGGTGGCTTGGAGGTAACTGGGTGCCAGGAATGGGCGCCCGGATCAGAGTGCCTTGAAATCAACGGGAGCATCAACTGCAGCACGCTCTGGATCCCACCGCTGGCCAGGCAGGGATCACAACTGGTGCCAGCCCGGCTCCCTCCAAGCCCTCTGCTCTCTGAAAGCAACTGGGAAATCAAAAGGGATGGAGGCAGAGATCATTTCATTCATGGTGTTTTTTTAAGGTGCTCTGATTCCTGCTGAAACAATCCCTGTCCTTCTTCGTATATCCACTGCTTACAATTGCCTAGAGAAAACAAGATACTAAAGCTGTTCAAAAGGACAAAAGTGCCCACTTTAGGCATTGCAATTAGAAGATATTTTACAATAAATGTTTTGCAATGGGCTCGCACACTGTCCAGGAAAGCCCTGAGGATTCACATCAATTTCACGCTCTCTTATTGCTCCGAACAAGCTAAAGCCAGTATCTGCAGCTCAATTTTTCACAGATAAATTTTTCTGCTTCCTGCATCGATAGTTTCACTTTAAATACTGAAGAGCCTCGTGCGAGGGAAGATGGACACATCTGTTTTTAAATGCTTTGCCCTAAGGTCACAGATTTAGCCAACGGCTAGCTGCAAGCAACTGCCTTCTCCAAGGCACAAAGGTTTTGGGGGGATGAAGGGGCGGCACACGTTTGGGCAGGTAGTGCCCAGCCCCGCCGTCTCATACTCGGCATTACGGAGCAGACAACGCCGAGAGCCCAGGATTTAGTGGCTCTTCCAGGGGCTTTGTGAAAAATCTGGCGAGACCAGGGCCAGTCCTTAAGGGAACTCGAGGGACTCAAGGGCAGAGAGAAGGGTGTGCTCACTCCACGGGTCTCTGCCCTGCTCCATCTCCTGCTCCGGCAGGATCGTCCCGTTCTCAAACCACCGATTTCTCCTTTACCCCAGCCTGAAGCTGGTTACAAGGCAACCAGGAGCGAGTGAAAAACACAAGAACCATTGCACAGCCCCTTGCTCCATGCACGCCACCAGGACTCCCTTGCGTGCAGCCTGGGCTTTCTCAATGAGAAATCATTGACTGTTCAGCATCTGAAGACCCCAAATATCTTGTGTCCCCAAGGAACAAAAGACCCTGTCCTCTACAAACAGCCAGACAACAGGAATCAAACCAAAATGAAGTCACAAAGATCATGAAATTAGTTCTTAACCAAAAAATATTATGCAAAGAATTTTTCCTACTTCTAATAGCTAAAGCATTTGGGGCACATGAGGTCGTATGTTCAGACTTTAGCAATAAGCACATGGATTTAAAACAAGAATAAAAATGGAAGCTGAGATACTCAAATCAACATCCGACTCCAGCAACGGACTTCAGAAAATAACCAAAATTACGGGACACGCACGGAGAATAAAATAAAAGCAATCATAAAACTGTGCCTAGCAAGCAAAATCCTTCCTGTTTACGGATTGTTTGGAGTATTTGCACACCAAACACTGCAGCTCAGTCTTGCCAAAGCACCGTGTCTCTGCGGGGTGTTTCGGAGGGCCCTACACATGAGGGGGATCGAGCTCGGAGGCTGTATCCCCCCAAAAACACTTTGCCTCTTACGCCGATGGTGCTCCCCAGCGCGCTGATCTGAACACTCGTCATTTAGGAGGTTCACTTGATCTCCCAGGAAAAAAGTGCCAAGTCTGGAATATAAAATCATCCGCAGGTTGAGTGGGAAAAGGAGAGGGGGAAACTGATATCCTCTTTTCAAACAATGTTACCAGCAGCTTTGATCAGCACAGAAAAGCTTCCCGAGGCTCACAGCTGTCATTTCAAATGGGTTCTCGCTTGCATTATTCTTTCCATTAGGCAGTGTTATCCTCTTTGTAGGATCTTTAGGCTTCATTTCAAAAGTATCAGAGACTCAAAACCATGAAGCAGAAGAGCCTGGTAGCACTTTTTTTTTTTTTTTGAAGGCAGGCAGGCGTGGGTCCAATTTACTGGACAAAAATGTAGTCTTTAATGGTGAGCACACACAAGGGAAAGCTCCATCCCAAAACAATCCCTTTATGTTTAAAACTTTCATCTTTCAGACCTCTCTGTCTCAGACTCCCCCTCCCTTTCTATAAGAAAACAAGAATGAGAAAGAAAAAACCCTGCTACCATTTCAAGCTTAATAACTAAATGCTCAACATTTAGAGAAGAATATAAACCCAGAGCAATCACGTTTTATCTAGAATTGGGGATTCTACCAAATTGGGATTCTACCAAACAATTCTCAACACGTTATCGCTGTTTAAGCAATTAACCCTTTGGGATTTGATTGAAGACTCTACTGACGCTCTCCCAAAGTCCGCAGGAAGCCAACGTGGAGGCAGCTACAAGCACTGCTTGAAATGTCTCACGTTTCCCACCAGTGACCCTGGTTTGTCTTTAAAGAAGCGGGACAGCGCGCTCCACACAACAGCAAAGAGAAGGAACCAAGCAAGGTGCAGGGCAGATCGCCATGGAAATGGAGAGTTTCTTTCCTAAGCTTTTGATCAGTTCTATTAACACCTTTAGCATCTCCCAGCCCGCTCAGAGTCCTTTATTGTGACAGCCCCATTAAGTGTTTCCCTTTGTCTTTATATGCTGTGTTACATCAAGCTTATTAAAATCTATTTCACCAGGTCAGAAAATTAGCGAACTTCAGATACAGCACATCATGAATAATGGAACCCTCATTAAGCAGCCCACTGCGTTATTCAAGGCACAGTCATCTGCTGCTTAAAATGTACGGTGCGTGGCAAGATTCTGTAGGAGACTTCTCAACGTCAGACACCCCTAATGCGCTTCACACCGCATGCGTGTTTGCAGATGGATGTTATTATGAACAAATATTTCTGCTTTGGAATTCCAACAAAACAATAAAGCCCAAATATAGTTAATTTAAAATTTGGCACTTCTACTTTATGTACAGTAAACGACCCATTTTTCAGTTGTTTACCACTCTCAGGCCATGGTTTTTAAAATGAGAACGATGCACTTTTGCCCAGTAATTACTTTATGCATCAGTGAGACAAAGCCTTGTTTGTCTCCAAATTATCATTCTGTGTCGTTTCAAGTGTAATAACCCTTTTGCAGTTATTTCACCGTACAGAAAACTGGGAAACTTCTCAAAGGCAAATAGTTTATTCTAAGAAAATGATTTATTCAAAAAAATGCAAACCAAAAAGCAAGAGCTGGTAGCTGATTTAATTTACTCTACTTAAAAACTGTTCCTATTCTATAGCATCCGCTATACTTCTCCAATGTCTCCTATGAAAACTATACCTCCCACCATCCAACACTCAAACTCAATATGTAATTTGGATTCTCCCTAATTTAGTAACTGGTGAAACACAGAGAATTATGAGCTTCAAGTGACTGCAGCTGATGCGCATGAAAGAGAACCTCAACCAAATCGCTTCCTAAAAGCAAGTAATTCTGTTTAATACTAGAGTTGATCACTCCGATGAAAGCATTTCTCATTTTAAAGCCCAAAGCCAAACATTTACTATTGATTTTTAATAAACAAGGCAAGTATAAAGGAAACGATCCCAGCAGGGGGAGGAATACCTGTGAATTCACCGTACCCAGCCCGTCACGCAGCACAGAAGCTCTGCATTTCAGTCACCTGCTGCTGAATGAACAAGGGCAGGTTAGATGGAACCGCATTAAGGCACATATTTAAAGTTCAGCAAAGTGGCACTGATTTGCTTCAAGCCTCATTTCAGTTGCTTCGATGGTATAGAAAAAGAGCTATTTGGTTAAACCGCTTGCTTAAATTTTTATGAATGATCTAAACTATCTGGATAAGTATTACTAAAAGACAGATCCTTGATGATGAACAAAGGCATAAAAAGAACTCATGTCTGGCGGCTGAAGCTGGAAAAATTCAACGCAGACAAGAGGCAACTACGTAAAAGGGAAGATAATTAATTGGAGGAAGGGGTTATCAGAGGGTAGGAAATCTTCCACAACCTACGTGTGCCGAAGTCGCGAGTGAACGCCCGTCGGAGAGACACTGCAGCTCGCTGAGAGCACCAGCCGTCGCTGGCAGAGACGGGGAGCTTCCCACGGCTTTGCTGGAGGAACTGCCACTGGGCACGTCATAACCCACGTTACAAAAAAAGGTCAGAGGAGAGGACTGGGATGTTGAGCCCAGAAACCTGTAGGGCATCAACTGCAGCGACTACGTACTACAGCTTCTGGGCAAAGGAGGACTTGGAAGCTACTTATTGTCAGCTTGAAATCCTACTGCTAAACATGACTGAAAAACATTCACATTTGAATGTTTTTGTGCTTTAAGGAGACTAATCTCTTCAAGTTCTTTGCAACCCCCAGCTCCCAATGTTTAACAGCTTTACAGTTAAAAATTGTATCTACAGAGGCGTAAGGCATAAAAGCAGGCTAGCCACCATGCTCTGGCTAACTCGGACCTGCAGAACTCCTTACAGCAGAACTGGCATTACCAGATCCCGTTCTTTTCTCTATAGGGTTATCCATGTTTTCTTCCATACATGCGTGTCTGCGTTATGCCTCTTTACTCTTGTGAATAATTATTCTCATTACACTTCCCCGCTGCTGCAGCTGTGGCCTGGTCGCAGCAGAAGCGATGGCTCAGGAGTTCTGTTGCAGCAGTATCACCCTGAAATGCTGGGTTTGGGTTTTGGTTTTTTTTTCCCTTTTCTCTCCTCCCTGTCCCTTTACAATCACTCACTTTCAGGGCAATGACCCTGAAGTTTTAAAGCCCATCTCAAACTCCATGCACGGATCAGTGAGCAGCTGAGAACAGGGCAATCAGCATTTAAGTTCAATGTTCAAGACGTTCTTATTGCTCAAGCAGTTATTCAAGGTATCAGTAGAGAAAAACCTAAGGAAGCATCTGGGCAGTTTTGGTCCTTAGCCAGACGTGCTGTCTGGGGAAACCTCAGGAGTTAGGAGCAGGCTCACTCGCACAGAGGTGACGGGGCAGGAGAAAGGGGACAGGCAGCGTTTTTACTCACCACACTTTGCTGCCATCGAAGTTGGTGGAAGCTGGACCACCGACGCAGATCAACAGCTTATCTCCTGAAAACCTCACCTTAAATGTAATATCCAGGGGATTATTTTAAGGAGCAGGGGAAACGGGAGGTGAAAAAGGAATTTTATGCGATTCTCTGCAACATTAAAAAAAATGTGCCTAAGAGGCAAAAGTGCTTTAGCTCTGCTCGGACTCGGGGAACAACAGCTCCAGATGCCATTTTTTCCTGTGTCAAAACAAAACTACTGTCATCTAAGCAGAACTTGAAGGAGTACCTTCTGGCTGGAAATTTATGGGCTTTGCTATATTAATTTCTCAGTTTGCTGTCTGCAGTTCCAGCTGCTCCTCACTCCAGGGATGCACCTGCAATGTGAACGGTCCTGCCTTCTGCCAGCAGATGAAACCCAAAATCTTAATTTTAAAACAGGTCCAGTCTATAGTCTGTGTTTTCACTGATGAAGGCTGAAACGGAGAGGTTTGAAGAGTGGTAATTAAGGTGGTTCTAGCAGATTTCAAATGCACTTTGTAAACCATTTTATGCCATGCAGATGCAGTAATGTGTTTTAGGTGAAAAAAAGCATGCAGCGCTGGGATGATTAGAGCAGATTTTAAGCAGTTCAGAAACGGTTAGACAAAGGAGTGAGAAACATTTCCAGCTTCGTTCCACATCTCTTCCTGTTACAAGGCTTAACTAACTGAATAGACAATTTAAAATATATTTTGTACTTCCTCCTCCTTTTTTGCAGCTGCCAGCAATTTCTCCTTCTTTCTTAATGTTGTTTGATCATTGAAGTATTGTGACCAGACAAACTTTGCTCCCGTTACTAAGTGTTATACAAGTCTTAGACTTGTGTAACAGTGCTTTAAAAAGAGTGTTTTACAGAGCTGACTCTTATTAATACTAACTTCATTGCTCCCTACTGGTAAAGAAGCCATGTGTAGGCAGCATCTCCACTTTAAAACCTCTTTACGTCACCAGAGTAGTCGGGTGCTCGCGTACACGGGAACGTGGCCGGCGGTCGTTGAAGCACCGTGCACGTCACGCTGGGAGCCAGACCGTGGCTGGGCTCAACTGGCAGAATTACAGCAGAATTACAGCCAAGTCCTTTGTGGGAATTCGGTTTCTGCTCCTTCTGGCGAGCCGAACGTACTGACTCCCAGCCCTTGCCAGACCGCACTCAACACGGTGACGCTGCACCTCCCCAGTATGGCCAGTGCTTTGTACCACCACACCTTGCTGCGGATGAAAAGCGCAGCTGTGTGGTACGTTGAAGCTACAAACACGCTCTTTTCCTCCCATTCCCACTGCGCACCCCTTAGGAGGTCATTAACCAAGAGCGAGAAACCTGCAGCAGTAATGTAACTTGCGGCTTCAGAATATTGCTGCGTGTCCTAAATAACAGATACAGGAACTTCCTTACCTCACCTCCTCCCTCAGACCTACAGGCAAGCATCACAATTACCTTTTACACGAGAATGCCTTCCTGCCCGGCACTGGCAGGCTGATAGCCGACAAGTGAGCAGATTGTGACTGGTATCAGGAAAGAAAGTAAACTAAGCTCTATAGATTAACAAAAAGCTGGTTTTCAATGCTCTCTGAATAAGGAAAAACATCAGTTTAGACTTTGAGCTGATCCTGCGTTGCATTTTCACAGCACCAGGCACTGCTGGAGCGTGACCCAAGGCTGGGCTTTGCGGACTATGGAGTACCATTATTAATAAGCAAGTGTATTTCCCTGAGCTCTGAAAAGTTTGTGAAAATATTTGTTTTTCCCACCTCTCCCCATATACAAAGGTTTTAATAAGCTTTAACAAACATACAAGCAAACAAACCCTTAATTAAAAAAAAAAAATTAAATTCCTGAGCTGAAGACTTCTAAGTAACTTTGACAATCCCCAACCATCCAGGTAATGATGGCAGAAAGTGTAACCGAGACAAACACAGTGATGGCAACGTCCCCACCCTGCAGGCACGGCCAGCGGGACCTGTCCCACCGCGGGGTCTGCGCCCAGAACACCGGCTGCCGCCCCAGCCAGGGACCTCCTCACAGCGACAAGAGTTACCTGGTGTTCCTTTCAAATTCCAAACAGCAGCAACAGATTCCTGCACGGTAGTGCCGGAGGGTTTGCAACAAGGGTTTCTAATGCACTTACGGGTTTGATGCTTAAACCCACCTCGGTCGCTGGCACGGACTGCACCGACCGCAGCGGTGGGAGACCAGACTGCTGGGAATACTGCGATTTTAACCCGGCGTCATTCCTCTCCCCCCAGTTACAAGTGCATTGTCGTCTGGTTTGGTTTTACTTTCTGCTGTAAACACACCTCGTATGTAACCGTTCATCTGCAGATTCTTCAAACACTGGGTCACACACTTTGAGCGATGGTTGTTTTATTCTTTTATTAAATTGTCATTGGTACTGGTTATTTGGTGCGTCCAAACCAAAATAGTAAAACTGCAAGCTAAGAGAGCAGCAACACAGCATATCCGTTGTAAACAATTTATTATTATTTTCTACCTCAGTCACTTACAGGAAAAAAGTCATAAAAAAGAAAAAAAGAAAAGCACAGATGGACTATTTACAAAAAATGAGAAAATTCACAATAGCCGAAATGTTTGCAAATCATGCACACTAAGACAAGTTCACAAAAGCAAAGCAATTCATAGCAAAAAAACCCAAACAAAATAATAAGAAGCCATACAGATTAAAAAAAGCTATTGCCTGCAGAAAAGTAAAAAGAAAACTAACCAATTATTACATCAAGCATCTTTAATGAAATGAACAGCATAGCCGTGTATTGTAGAGCCTTTGACACTGACATTTTAAACAAGTGGATTAACAAACATTAAAATGCATTACAGTTCTACTGTAAGCATGCAATTTACTTCTCACAAACTTATAAAATGGGTAGAAACACTTAAAGAAAAACAGAATTTAAATACGATGTGTGTTTTCTACCCGAAAGTCCAGAATCTGGTCTTGTTAAAAGTCACGCCAATGGATGGAGGCATTACCACACAGGTTTGCAGCTCTTCTGCAATTTGGGTGGAGATCAAGAGGCGTGATACAGCTTAAGCTAGCAGGTGAAAGCTCGTCCCTCTCGCCAAAATTTAAGGAATTTGCCCATGATTTGCAAGCAAAGTCTGGAAGTAGAAGCGGCTGCGCGGAGCAGGCGAGAGCATCGCCGCTGCAAGGCGAGGGGGCGGGCAGGGGCTCGGAGCCAGGCAGGGGCTGCTGCGGGAGGGGCGGCAACTGCCCGAGCCCTCTTTTTGGTGGCTTCTAGCCACGGCCCTCGCGTGGTTACGGCAGCTCCAGAAAGCCGCCAACCCAAAGCCAACGAAACAGGAGAAGACGCGCGTGGGTCTGCTGCGCCTGCAGCCGCCAGCGCCACAGGGTCACACTTGCGGACGCAGGGCACTTGTTTGGAGTAATTAAACCCTGCGTTGCTAATGATCCTAGCGACAGGAGATGCTAGTCTCGCTCCACCCTAATTATGATTTGTGCTACTACTACTGAACGTCTCTACATTAAAAAGCGCCAACATCTCTCTTCGGGGCTGCTTGTAAGACCCAATCATCATTTTTGCTTCCTTGACAAAATGGTTTTTAGCTAAAAAGTTTGTGAGAAGTCATGCCTTCATAACGCCCCTAACCCCCATCCTTGTGAGTTACATTCCAAGTGGGCATTAAAAACTCATAACAAAGCAGAGGAAAAAAATAAAAAAAAATAAAAAGCAAACTCAAAGCAGTGAGGATATGGAGCCTTTAAAAAAATAAAAATAAAATAAAAAGTCCAGTCAATCAAACCAGCCAGTAAGAGCAGCAATTTTTCAGTGGACATTGATATTAAACATGGACCACCCAGGCTTTTTTCTGTCTCTCTCTCTCATTAGCACTGTAGTAAACCCCGATTAATTTGTTATGCATCTTTAAGAACTAGTTGATAAAAATTATGTCTTGTGAAATCGGCAAATAGTCTGCAAAGTGAAATAAGAACAGAAATTAATAGATTAAACTGAAAAGATAAGTCCCAGAAATTAAAAAAAAAAAAAAGACACAGAAAGGGAGTGATTGCAATTAAAAAAAAGGCTATGTACTGAGTTATAAAGGCCTAGAGGGGAAAAATAACGTGATGGGAGAAGATAGAGCAGTTGCCAAAGTGATTGCACGTGTCTCACCCGTGGAGCAAGGGGCTGTCCCCGGGCCGACCGGGAACAGCGGAGGATGTGGGAGATGCCTGGCCAGGGGACGCTGCCAGCAGCTCCGGCGGCCGGCGCGCCCCGGGACGGAAATGGAAATGCACAATGTCGCCTCGTTTCACTTGGACGACAGTAAATACCAACGGGACAGTTCCGTCCAGTTCCATTTTTTTGTTTTAAATTAAAAAGTAAGTAGGTAAGTAGTGTAACCTGAGGAGAGACTGGACTAACGCCCAGTGGCCGGTGCCAGGGACTGCAGTGGGACCGCTCTGCAATGACACCCGCCGGGGACCACCCTGGCCCCTGCCCGCCCTGCCAGCCTCAGCTGCTGCGGCACCAGCGCAGGAGAACAGGACCCACCACACAACCGTACTGCAGTAAAAACCACTGCCAGGTCTCCTCTACAACGAACCACAGGAATCCAGCTGCATATTTATAGTATTTTATATATACGTATACTTATACACACACATCGGTGTGGTTGCAACACCACCGCTGTTTAGGTACCGCGGAGGCGGGAGGCAGCCGAAGCTCTCAGGCACGCTGCCTAGGATGCTCCTGCAGAAACAGCCAAGTATTTTTCTTTTGGAATCGTGACGCTGAGCATTTGGGCATGACAACTTATTAAGAAAGCAGATTTCAGATTTCTCTCCATCGAGTTCACACGCGCTCCTGTCTCACATTCCAAGCCACTGTTGTATCATGGGCCCCAGGAGCACTTCAGCAAGCATCAAAACACATCAAGGGAAGGGTTGGGGGGTTCGGCTATTCGTCCCGTGGCACAAAACATCTTTCCCCATGGATGGCTGCTCAGGCTGCCTACTCGATTCCTTCCCAGGGGTGCCTGGAGGAGGAGCGAGCACTGGGCGAGCCCTCTGCTGCAGGACACGGCTCCCTCCAGCTGAGAGGGGCGAAAGGAGAGCGGGGAGGGGCATGCAGGCACCTGAGCCGCAGCAGGACCCAACCCTGTCGAGTGGCACTTACTTCCACCGCTGTCCCCATGGCAGGAGTGAGCAGTGCTGGCACATCCCCATCCTCAAATCCTGACCCGCTCCCGAAACACTCCCTCGCACCCCGAGCTGTGCTGGCGTGGTACGGGGCTCTCTGCCCCCAGACGCCTGGCTCCAGCGAGGGGGACACCCCGTCCTGCTAGTGGGCACCAAGGGCACCAAACCCCTTGCGCTGTGGCCGCGGCAGGGAGGGCTCCTGCGCCCCGTGCCACTCTGACGGGTTGCGACGGGAGAGCGGAGTCCCAAGTCACCTGAGAAAAACAGCCTAACAACTCTATTAAAGGCTCTGATTACTGTTAAGGAATACATTGTCTGAGTGGGAATACACTATCCGAATGGGAGTGGAGCAAACGCCACGGGCAGAGCTTTAGGGCAGGGAAAGCCAAGCAAGGCGACGGAGGACTCGGCAGCTCCCCTTGGCTGCCCTGCTCCCGACGGCACAACTGGTGCCTGCAATGAGATGCAGCTGCTTTTTAGTGGTGACAGTCCACTTTGGTTTTCTTCTGCATATTCAATCTCTGCAAGAGACTGAAAATAACTAGCAAATAACTGAAGGGCCTGTTTCGAAAAACCAGGCCCTTAATAAAAATATATACAGTGAGGGCTAGAGTCAAACAGTACCTCTGCTGTCAGCTGGCAGACACGTTCATCTTAGACGTGTTTGTAATTAAAGCCGTCTAAGCTCTGCCGATTTTCATCATTCTGCTTATCAAAGGTGTCTCTCATTTAGCTGTCTTCATACACATCAGCTGGTACAAGGAGTCGCGAGGGCCCGGGAGGGAAGCGTGAGACAACGTGAACATCTTCGGAAGCCTCCTCCTTACACTGCGGTACTCCGGGCTGCAGTCCCTGCCAGCCTGGACCTCTGCCCAGCGGCGGTGCCACCCACAGGGGCAGCTGCCTCCTCACCACCAGCAGCCGCATCACCCGCCGCTGCCGGCCCTCCCTGCCCAGCACGCACCCCAGCAGCTCCGCCGTCAGCCCTGACACCCTGGTTGTTTCGGACCTGGCTCCGTTTGGGAGGGGGTGGCACGGGTGGGAAAGAGGCAGACAAGTTTACAGTAGAAAAAACCCCTCACAGCACTCTTTCCCTTGGTGTCCATCGTCCTGCAAAAACCAGCTCCACGGAAACTACCGTCCCGAGGACATCGTATGGATGCTTCCACGGGGACGTTTCATCCTAACGACCTAGCGCTGAACACAAGGCTGTGCATTCGCCCAGTGTGCCGCAGGGAGAGCCGAGCATCCCTCCACAGCCTCACCCATCCCAAGGGACCTTCCCGTGAGGGTGGGTGGTTTTCCTCCCCGCAGAGCTGCTCTCCCTCCCGCACCCGCCGGCGCTCACTCGGTTTCTCACTTACCCCGAGCAGAGCTGTGCTCCCACCCTCCCCTTCCACGCCGCGGAAGCGGGTGGTGAGCCCGCTCGTGTGTGACCCCCGCCGCAATGCGCTCACGGACGTGACGCACAGCACCCCGGGGTCTCCGCGCCGTGGTGCCCGGGTGGGCTTCAGCTGTTAGCGAGCCCTAAACACGGCAGCGTCACGTTGCTTGTTGGAGCTGCCCGGGACGCCCCAAGGTGACAGGGGAGGGAACCGTGCCCTGTGCGGTGTCAGCCCCACCTGCGGGACGTGCTGGAACGGGAAAGGGCTTTTCCCGATCCCCGCTGTGCCCCGCAGCCGGTCCCAGTGCCGCAGCAGGCGGCAGCCACAGCGAGGCAAGGGGGCAAACCAAAACGAAGCCAAAGCAAACCATCAACACACGGCTAGAAACTCCTTCCGTGAAGGACACCAGAACTCTCGACAGAGAACACAGCAAGGCTGGCGTTTTCACTCCAAGACTGCACTTGCAAAGAATATTCACTTACCGCAGGACAGCATGGGAATGTGTCTGCAAGTCTGCGTGTGTGTGTGTCTGTCTGTGTATACCTCTATAATATACAGGAAAGGAAAAACCCATCAAAGGGAGGGTAATAGCTCTTAAATTATCTCTGTTGCTTTATGTTTTAACTTAAGAAGTTTGTTTTCAAATAACCAGTACCAATTTACACGTTACTAAAAATGTATTTAAAGTATGTATATAGAAATATCTATTTTAAATAGTAAAAAAAATTGTTGTGTGAGATGCTCCCTGCAGACTTGCCTGTCTCAGCTTGCAGCTAAGGATTTAAAAGAAAGAAAAAAAAAATAAAGAAGGAAAGAGGGGAAAAAAAGTAAATCTGCAAATGCAATGTACATACCTGGGAACTGATAGCTGTAACTTGGGGCAAATCCAGGATATCCTCGGCCATACGTTGCAACAAAATTCGGGTAACCTTGATCACAGAAAAGTAAAAAAAAAAAAACAAAACAAAAACCACAATAAAAAAAAAGAGAGACAGAAGTTTGAAAATTAATGAAGGCTCTTTTTTCTCTTTTTTTTGTTGTTTTTAAATACAATGCAAAATGACACGGAGGAAGGGTGAAACTTGATTTTACAGCAGGTATTAAACCCCAAGATTTATTCTGCTCATGCAAAACTGCAGAAAGGTTTCATTATTATCTTGAAGAGAAACATCTAGAGCTGGCCGGCTTTCCTGCTCGCTTGCCTGTCTGGCTTTGAGCGTGAGACCTGTCACTCAGGTAATTAACATGCACTTTGGTATCTGAAGTCCAAGGACTGTGCATACTTGTTAGCTGGAAGAGTAAATGCCAAATGCTAAGGCTAAACACATAACACAGGTTTGCTCTGACATTTGGAGAGCTTACAATGAATGTACTTTGCTTCAGAGCTATTGACAGTTGGAGATTAAGGTAGTAGTAATTCTTTATCCCGGGAGTGTGAAGGACAACAGTTAACACATCAAAGAGTTAGAGGCAGCAACAGCAATGAGCCAGAGAGTCAAAGAGCTTTTAATTTTTCCGGAAAGTAAAACCCAGCTCTGAGAACTGCTTCCTAAAGCAATTTCTGAGGTACGCGCAGAAATGCATCCAACCTTTTGAAGTTTTATTGCGAGAAAAATACCACTGGAGATCATTTTGTTAATAAACGTGCCTAAGTAAATGCATTAAGTGGCAGCTCTGCCTGCGCTGCCGCCGCGGCTGGGAGTGAACGGCAGTGTCGGCAAGAGGGCAGAGCCGGATGGACAGAGGTACCACCCGTGGGTGCTCGGCCAAGGCTTTCGCGGCGTCACCAGGGCATGCCTTGCCAGCACCACGGCGGTTCATCCGACAGCCCGGCCAGCGGACAGGGGCTTCACTCTCCAGGCAGCAGGAGGGTTTGACACACTGCGACCCCCCGTGTTCTAACACAGCTGTCCTCTCGGGTCCCACCGCGGGTGTTCGCTACGAGCGGTACGGCCGATGCCACAAGCTGTCCTGTAGGCTAAGGAGACTTCCTAAAATTGTAACCTCGCTTCCAATCCTCAGCATTTTCTTGCTCGGTTTTCTTAAAAACAGGAACTGCCCTTTGCAATTCCAGTGCAACAAATGCTGCGTAACGTTCCCCCGGACTGTCAGTGTCAGCCCGGACTCCTCCAGTCTCCAGGAAAAACCTCTCCAGACCAAGAAACCATCACAAGAAGTTTGTTCTCACTCCGTTTGAAGTCAGTAGAAATCTCGGCAGTGACACAGCAGCAGCTGGGCTGGACCCCGAGAACAGGTTTAGCAGCTGAATGGTTCTTCTGGGGGTCTCCTATCTCTGCTTTTATTTATTCTTTAATATACTCATACATCGTACAGCTATTGTTCTGCCTCAGCAAGTCCCCCCCGTTTCCGATTAGATTTATATATACATATAATGTACTATTAATCATAATTTAAAACGGGAAGATAAAAATGCTTGGATGAATTTTGATTATGGGATTAAGCAGTGCCAGGGGAAAGCAGCCCTGCGATGCCTGGACAGCACGCTGCGGCTTTCAGCGATATGTACACACCACTTAGCCCTTGCGTATTTATTTCACAGCTCAACAGCTGGATTCCCTTAGAAATTAATCACCTCTGTCATTAAATCAGATCTTTCAGAGTTAAGCTTTACAAACCCTTTTTCCTTTATTTTTTTTAAAACAACAACATTGATAAATGGATTGTTTGCTAAGTAAGCAGTGCCATTAACACCACTGCAAGCTGCACCATGAAAAATTGCTCTGCGGTGTCCGACCACAGCCCCTCTGCTTGCCAACTGGAAAAATTATGTTTTATTCTGATTCGAACGACTCCGAAGCAGACCCGTCAGCTCACGACTGTCGGGGCCACGGGGGACCAACGTGCAGGGCAGCGCCTGAGGTCTGCCCTGGGGAGCAGGAGCTGCAGGTGCAGTCCCCGTGGCCGCGGCCGGACCGGCGTGGCAGTGGATGGCAGCTGCCCGCGGTGTTTCTGGAGCTGGCAGCGCAGTGCAGGATGCCATCTATTTCACTGCCCTGCCCTGGGATGCTCTGCGGAGCCAGGGATGCTCCTGCCCCAGTGCATTTGCCTCCAAACCCAGGGCGGCGTGCAGCACGGCAGCAGCCCCGCTCTCCTCGGCCAAGCCCGGCTCTGCCCAACGGCAGCAGCACCGCTGGAGCTGCCTGGGGGGCTCTTGCTGCCTCACCAGCGCTCAACGCTCTCTAGGTCAGGCAGATGAAATCATAAATTTATAATACAACATTACTTCAATTTTCCTCTTCATTTACTGCTGCAGTGCCCAGCTCTGCTCTAACGAGTCACAGCCCGATCCACGCAGGGGAAATTGCCTGGCTGAATATCAATAGCGCATTAACACCATGCCCATGTGGATGCTTCATCAAGCCAAATTATGGCCATGCTGACCTACCCACCATTTCCATTAGATGCCATTCTCATCCTGCATTGGGCACTGAACAGTTTATTTGCTTCAGTAGTCCTGGGGCATGATCAATCTCCAATTATCCCTTGTTGCTAAACCAAAAATCCAAGTTTTGCCTGTATTACCTCCTCCGAAGCGAGACCCTCCTGTCCGTGGAAGCAGAACTCAAACCAACAACCAAAACTGCTTTCACACCACCACTCCTGCCTCCGACATCAACGGCAGGAGGTCCGATGCACCCACCCTGCAGGCTGGTTGAACTTCCAGCCCCTGTGCCAGAGCCTTGCAGAGCTCCACCTTGCAGGGGGCCAGATCCTGCCCCGCGCTGGATGCTCTCCGGGAAGGGCTGGCAGGCGAGGCGAGAGCGATGGCTGCTGGAAGCACCACGCTGACCATCTGGCGGTCATGCTCAACGGGCTGTTACACTCTTCGTGAAGGCAACACCTGATGAGGCCACAGAGTCTGTTACCACCGCGGCATGCGAGCAACCACTCGGTGCAGGGACAGTCTCCCAGGGGAAAGCAAAGGTTCCACTTCCAGGATGGAAACAACCGCCAACAACTGCTGACCTTTTTACCCACGGTGTATCTGAGGGCACAACAGCATTCCTGGTGCTAAAGCTCATCCTGGTGGGCCCATGGTAAAGCCTCAGCATCGCAGGCATTCTACAAAAGGGGAAACCAGGCAAACTGCCCTACCTTCCATTCCGCACAGGGGATCTGTGGTCCCGGAGACCGAGCAGCTTGCCATGGCACAGGCCACAAGGTCACTGGAAAGGCAGGACACCTGAGCTGGACTCCTGACTTCCCTCCATCCCACCAGCACTTCCAGAGGGAGAAACGGCTTCTCTGCTCCAAGCGGGGAAGAGTCCACGAGCACT
The DNA here is from genome assembly GCA_013397275.1 of Burhinus bistriatus. NCBI lineage: Eukaryota > Metazoa > Chordata > Aves > Charadriiformes > Burhinidae > Burhinus > Burhinus bistriatus. Next base: position 811,694 of record VYXH01004368.1, on the reverse strand, counting down.
GAACCAGGCTATGGAAATGTCTCTGCACTTCTAAATTTGGTGGTCTGAGATGGACAAAGCTCACAGTTCATATGTGGGAACACTGAGCACACCAGGACCTGGGGACCTCTGCAAAATTAATTCAAATGCTCCAGTAAATGAAAGAAAAGGATTGTCTCCCAGTGCTGCTCAGAGCAAGGAACGCCAGGTCCTTTGCAAGGAGAGGCATGGTCCAAAGCACAGCCCCATGCTGCAACAAAAACGCTCGGGGTCTTTCTCAAAAGAAACGTGCTGTGACCTTGACATAAGCATCTATGGCATGAGGGAATGCACCCAAAAATCATCCCCTACGGACACAGGGGGTGGTCACATACTAGGGAGCAGCTACAGAGAAGAAACACATCTGCTTTAAGTTTCTCCCTTGGTCCAACAAAGTTGGCCTATCTCCTACTTCAAGGCAATTACAGAGCTCAGCTAAAGCTGGCCACAGCCGCGTCCCTCAGCCCTGGCCACAGCGGGTGCTGCTGCAGGAGCCGGGGGTGCCGGGGAGTTGTGCAGCGTCCCGGGACGCTGGTGCTAAGGAAGGGCTCCCCCTCCTGCACCCTGCCTCACGGGCAGCTGCTACTCTATTAAACAGTCTGACGGAAAAAAGGAATGACTTTCTTTCAAGGGCACAAACTTCTGTTATGCATCAGTTCAGCCTACCTAGACCGAACGTGCGCAGCAACACGAGCCCCGCTCTGCCTTGAGCACCGATAGAAACTGCCTGTTAGAGCCTGTCTGAAACCTGGTGTTCATATCAGACATCATTTCGGCAGTCTGGGGGTATAAGCTTCATGGGCCAAGCACTCCTGTCTCTGGAGGGACAAGTTAAAAAGAGCCCTACTTTAATATTAAACACCAGCAAGTCTAAGACGCCTGTCGCCAGAAGAGATGAAGTGCTGCGGGGCCCCAGCTCAGATCAAGCAGTGTTGGCAGTCACCTCCAGAGCTAGGTGTCACCACCAGGACCACTGCAACGGCAGCTGCGACGTCCCAGACGCACAGAGCTGCTTCAGATGGCAGGGCAGACAGAGACGACCTCCCATTAATGTTGCTCCTCGGCTGCTTTCTTCTTTTCCCTCTTTTTTTTTTTTTTCAAGTTTTCAGGTACAGACCTGAATGGAGAGCAAAAAGCCATGGGGCAATGCAGTGGCACCCGCGTGCCCTTGGGTGACGGGGTTTGCACACCAGGACCAGGTGACAGAGGTGAGGCTTCTGGGCACATGGCAAGCTTCTTGGCCACTGAACCGCTCCCGCTCAGCTGCAGATGTGTGTGTTGCCTGCTAGGGGAGACACGGTGCCTGCTCACGAGCGTCCACGGGGCTGGGGAGCAGCAACTCCTGCTGGGTGGGCTGCCAGGGAGAGAGAGATCACGGGAACCGAAACCGCTCCAGCCCGCTCTTCACGCAGGGTGGCTAATTAATGTTCCTCATCTCCCCTGAGACCACGTGTGTCCCACCAGCAGACTGAGCCCAAGCCAGCCCAGAAGCAGTCCTGGTAAAAGGCTCAGCCTGCCCGTGCTCCTGGAGTCAAAAAATCCTTTCGGAAGAACACTTTAATTTTGTTCCAATCAACCAAATCATCACAGAAGCGGCTGCCTACGCACCTTTAGACCCCGGCTGCGGCAGGCTCCTTGGGGAGGCTGTGATTAATGAAAAAGACCAACTTCCTTAATAGCTTTGGAGGGAGTCGCTCCCTGCTCTTTCCTTTGGGTTGTCTCGTGCGTTCGTTCCTCCAATTCCCTCCTCTGTCCATGAACAGCATCTGGAGAAGGTGACCTTGAACAAGGGCTTTTGGAAACAGGTATAAAAATCCTTCAAGAGCAGCCCCAACCGCTCTGTTTCGGTCCAGCTAGGCACGGAAAAGGAGGAACGGGGTAGGGCTGACACCGGCCTCCTGGGATCTCAGTAAAACGCTCAGCTTCTGCAGACACTGCCTCCGGCGGTACGTGACTTTGTGCGCCTCGTTGTTTGATGAGTTAATTACGCCCCTCTCCCTGCGGGGACGGCCCCACCATCACGCAGCTGCCAGGGCTTGGGAAGGAGAGATTCGGGCTCCCCGCTGAGCCACTGCCCATCAGCCCCCTTGAAGCCATCTCTTACAGGCAGCCTTTCAAAAGGGGGATTTATAATGGCCATGCAGACAGCCTTGCTCGGGTGTGTTGCAATTTCCTTGTTTAGCACTTAATTATTTAACACGGTGCCACGGTAGCAGGCAGGAACTTGGAAGATGAAAAAACCAGCTAGAGCAGATAATGAAGCATCTGGCCTTCAACATGAATCAATCATTAATTCTTAGCAAGTCACCCTGATTTGAAATCTAGTAAGAGCATGTTGCGAGACGGGCTGGAGCAGAGCTGGTCGGGGTGACCCGACCCACCCCACCGCAGCAGGACGGGGATTTGCCAACAGGCACCCTCATTGCTTGCTCTGTGCAGACGCAGATCCGCTCGCTGAGGGCTTCTTCCCTTACTTCTTATGGCTTGAAACCATCTTTTTCCAGAGAGGCAGCCCCGCTGGGAATGACTCACGCCGCACCCGAGGGCTGAATTTTCCCTTCAGGTCACTGGGGTGGATGCCGGCTCCACTCGCTCCTTGTCCGGCTGTGAGGAGAAGCGCTGTGGTAACTCTGCCCGTGGGGAGCAGAAGAGGGACGATGCTGCCCCGGGTCCTTTCGCCCAGCCCGGGTGAGCTGGGCTCTCTCCTCCAGCAGCCAGCGGGACTGGCCAGCAAGGCAGCACGCACCACCTCCACCACCCCAAACCTCAGGCACCGCGAGCGGAAAAGAAAGAGAAACATCAGAAATAAAGTGCATACACTCAAGCACACTGGGAACATACAGGTAACGCAATCACAGACTGACTAGAATAAGATAAATATTTTAACCATAAAATGTAATTTCCAGACACTATGGGGCAGGGTGGCGGTGGAGTGTGGGGACAGAAAAACAGATGATCAGCTGAAATAACTGAATTACACATCCCAGAAATGGATCGTTCCAGTCACACAAACAGAAGTACTATTAATTCAGAGATAAAGCAAACATGGCAGGAAAGTTCTCCCTATCAAATCAAGCGGTGCCCCGAGTCAGACATCTCAGTGCAGCAGCCTGATGCTCATAGGAACTGAGTCCTCTGACCTGACGCCCACTCCGGGAGCCTTGGGGTCCTCCAGCATCTCAGACAGCCCGTGGACCTGCTCGGCAGAGCTCAGGACAACCGAGCACCAGCTTTCCAGGCTGGTTTTTGTGCTCAGCTTCTGCGATGGTGCCAACCCAGGACACAAAATTCAAAGCATCCCGGAGGGGCCGGGTACCAGGCAGGCTAGGCTGGGAAAGGCTCGCTTCTGCCTGCGAACCCCTCCAGATGCCCTCTCGGTCATGCATGCTTTAGGGACAGCAGTGACAGCCGAGGGAAAGTCCAGTGATACAAAGGGAGCAGAAAGCTGAAAATATATGGGGTTTTACAAAAATACGTTGGGAATGGATTAACAGCATTTTGGCTTAGTAAATCTGAGCACAGAGTATCAAGAGGTTGTCACATTATATAGAAAGAAGAACTATCTAGGCAGGAACAAATGAGAACCAATTTTAACTAAATAGACCTCATGCACAAATAGAATTTTGCCATTAAGTATCATTTATCCCATTTAATTAGTATTTTCTGGACACAATACTCTGGACTAAAATACCATTCCATCTCCTTGAAACTCGTAATTATTGTTGCGACCTGTACTGTTACACATCTCCTTGCTTTCTCCATCTTGCATGCCATTTAAGAACCGGCAAGATTTTCAATTATCTATGCTGAACTGTCAAAGATACCTTTAAAAGAAGGGGAATAATGTGTGACTCAATTCCTCTAAAAAAGGGGAGAGATCATTTTTAGTCAGAATGAACACACTGCATCTTTCATCATTCTATTTTTGCGAGTAAGAGTAAAACAGGCTATTTAAAACATCCATTTAAATGCAAATTTTTATATTCCAGGAAGGGGGGGGGGAGTTAATCATTTACCACAGACAGGATTGTTTTCCCCACTCCACCCCTGCTGAAGTTTTAGACTCGCACCCACACAGGTGCAGGGATTTGCTCACCCCTACGCCTTAAGTGTTCAGAAATCAGGGAGACAACACGGGAGCCGCCGGCTCCGGGAGACATGTGGTGGCTCCGGCACTTACCCAACATTCCCATCCCTAGCATAAAAGCGTCCATGGTATACGGTAATCCACGTGCCCTTCCTCTCGTCCCTGGTGGAAACATCACTTCTTTAGGTTGTGCTTTCTTACATTCTACCTATTGAGCAGAAACATGTACAAATGAGATGCAAATGAATTCCATGTAAATGTCAAATGCAGAAGTGATCTACTTAAGGGGGGAGTTTTATTTTTAGCATTTGCCTCCCCACACCGCCTCCCCCTCAAAGGTGAACTTTAAGAATAGTGTAAACCGATTTGAAAGAGCAAACGTGTTATGTCTCTTTAAACACACATCGCAAAACCCCACTGGAAAGATGACAGAAATGCTGATTTAAGAAGTTGCCGTGCTCCTGAAAGGAAAACCGGTGCCGCGCTCCCTCCCAATGGCACTCGCGGGCGTGCAATGAATGGAGGGAGGGCTCCAGAACAGCTCTATTGCAATCGATAACAGAAAATGACTCTTGGTGATCATTACAAAAAGCTTCTTTTAAAATAGGAATAAAGAATCAATATTTCTACCCAGCAGAAAATTTCCGTAAACCCTATTAATAAACGATCTGCATTCTTTCACTTCCAGTTATTCCTGCTGCCTTTTGAAGTTGCTTAATGCCACTTGAACCACGTTGCGAGTCTCTGCCAACACTTTGCAAGAGGCAGCGACCCAGCGCAGCCGGCGGCAGGACATTCAGGACCCCAGTCACACTGCTGGGTGCTGGTTCTCAGCCTCTTTTGGGATGGGAAAACAGAGAAATAAAGCACTTTTCCATGATCTCCAGCTCCAGCACTGCCAACTGCCCCTGCGCTCCCCTTGGCACTGGCGCTACAGCCACACCAGTAAGCTGGTTTGGAGCTAACTAGAGTTATCCCAACCCATTTCTGTGGCTCTACACCTTAGTCCTGAACTACGGGAAGATGTGCAGACACACACACGTGGGGGGAAGCCCCAAGTCGCTGTCTGCCCCACCTGTACGGTTTGCACGATGAAAATTGCTGGTGTTAAGAGTAAGGGTCTCGGGCTGAATCCAGAGGTTTGAGCTTTATGCCTCTAGTTTCGTTCTTCAACCAGTTCCTTAATCCTCATTGCACATCATCCTCCCCCTCTGCTNGACGTGATCCTGTGCAACCTGCTGTAGGTGACCCTGCTGTGGCAGGGGGTTGGACTGGATGATCTCCAGAGGTCCCTTCCAGCCCCTGCCAGTCTGTGATTCTGTGATTTACACTCCTCCCAGCCCTTGCCTGGCTTGACCAGGGTGGGAGCAGGGGTGCCACAAGCCGGGGCCCTGCTCCTGGCAAACATGGTGACACGGCTCCATGCAGCCCCGCTGCCCTCAGCCCTCCCATCCCGGCCGTGACACCGCCGGCCTGTGGCAGGAGCTTGGGAACGGAGCTACTTGTGGTGGGAGACTGGGAGGGTGGGCTCCAAGCAGGGTCGTGTCTCCCACATCACCTCCATCACTCGCGTCCCGTGCACAAGCAGGCAGCTAGCCCAGGCGAGCCCGGGGGTGCAGGATAATACAGCTGAACGTCTCGGTGCCTAATAGCCCGATCGGTGACGGTGTATTCATTGTCTTATGAAAACCAACTGCCTGTTCCTAGGCAACCCGATCAGGGAAAATTTCAGGTTTATACAGTTTTCATTTAGGTAACATAAAGGTTAACTGACTGTAATGGGAATATTTGGAACAAACCCACCCACTCCTCCCCTTTCGGCTGCACACCTCCACAGACCCTATTTACTTTGCTTGCTTGCAACACTTCCTGAAGCCGCAACGCTCAGACGCTGCCAACGCTGTCAAAACACGCGCTCCTTGCAAACACGCTGCCCCGACCCAGTGAATTTTGGAGCACAATTCTTCTGGAGTTCATCTTTTGCTACTTTTCTGCCAAGAAGTGCTTGGGAGGCAGCGGGAGAAGGGCAGAGAGGGAGCGGGGAGGGCGAGGTGTGTGGATGCACAGCCCGGACACCGCCGCGCAAGGGAAACAGGGAAAACGGGCGAGCAGGAGCCGGAGCAAGAGAGGTGTTAGGAGACCCGCTCTCCGGACAGCTCGAATCTCAGGCACTGCCACAAGCAGGGCCAGCGACGTCCTCCATCTCCTCTTCAAACACCCCAGCGAGAGCTGTGGCGAGGACCGGTGTGTCCTCCAGCCAGGGCCACCGAATTCCCCTGTCCCCTGCACTCCCTCGCACACCTCGGACTCCCGCAGCACGGGATGGTGCGGACACACTGCTGAGAGCGCAATGGCGAGTCCCGCGGTGCCCCACAGGGTTCCCAGGCCCCGATGTTAAGACAAAAAGAGAAAGAAAAGGAAACAGAAAACTTCCCATCACTGAATTTGTCGAGCAGCTGCCCACACACTGAGGTGCCGCTGTCGGAGCGGGGCTGGGGACGAGGTCAGCGCAGGATATGTGTGCCCGGCCCCATCACTGCCCCGCGGGGACGAAGCCTTCAGAGCTTCCCAGGGAGGCTTAAGCCTGAGCCTTGATGGTGGGGTTCAGCCTCACTGGGCTGTGTGTCGTCCCCCCCAAACCTCGGTGCCCCCAGAAAGCCCCACAGCCCAAAGCCGGCAACCTGCCGCTGGCTCCCCTCTCCATCAACCGCCCCTGAGAGCCCAGGGACCCAGCGAGCTCCAAACCTCCCTGCCGCCCCGCAGGCCAGCACAGCAGCTCAGCAATACCCTCTCCAACTGGCCTTTGCATATTTTTAATCAGAGGGGCATTTAACAGGAGTATGCCAATCTAATTTCTCCAGCCAAATGACCGGGGGTGAGCACCAGAAGTGTGTCATTTCATTTCGCAACTGCCTTTTTCGGGTTCGTCACCACTCCAAATGTCACGGCGGCATTGGTTACACCTCGCAGCCGCTTGCGCTGCAAACAGTCAGGATGATAAAAACAATCTAGCCTGGCTCGACGGACAATTAACAGGAAAATGAAGTTTGGATTAGCACCGTTAGAAACAATAACCCAGTAATTAGCTTTTGCAACCACAAAACAGCCTACCGCTGCTCTCTGGAAGACTAGCGTAATTTATGATTTTCACAGCACACGAGGATATAAAGGGAATGGCAGTGAGCTGCAAAGAAGTTTTAACTGGGATTTAAAGGGGAAGAAAAAGTCACCAGTAGGAAAGAAAAATAATTCCTAAGCCTTTGTAAACAAATATACCCCATACTGAGGGGAAAAATATTCTCTGTTACCCAGCAGTGCCTCCTTCCCCCTGGCAGGGATGCCATGCAGGATACGGGAGCAGGCGCCCCAGCCCCGCTCTGCCATCCCTCGGGCAGCCCCGCAGCCCCGCAGCATGCCTCAGGTGGATTTTACACTCCCCATTCAGCAATGTCAGGCCTTGAGGTGCTCTGCAGAAGCTGCCCACGCACCATCCCATCGGCAAACAGGGAAAATGCGGCAACAGGAGGCGAAGCACTATGCTAGCAAACCAGCGGTGCCCCAACGGAGGCAGCAAAAGGGGAAAAAAAGGGGCCAGGCGGCTTTTCTGCAAGAAGCCAGCCCGCTCCTCCATGGGGAAGGGGATGGAGATTGCCATAACCATCCCATAACCATCCCACAGCCACGGTTACCGTGAGGGCAAACCCTGGAGGCAGCAGAGACGTCACACGTGCCGGCAAAGCAGGACGCGCGCTGGGGCTTCTCCAAGGGGGAATGGACCTGGATTTACGAGTCAGTGCTCAGGTCTGTACCGAATCACCCCCAAGAGCCTGCCCCATGCGGGTACTCTGTACGTAAATCTGGATCTCGCACAAACTTTCAGCTCAGCATTTCTGTACATCTTAATAATTTCCAGATTTTTTCCACCTCCCCTGTATGAGGGATGTGCTTTGCTTTCAGCAGCCTAACAAAGAAAGTTTTAACTCTAAGGCTAAAAAAAAAGAAAAATGCAGGGAAACGAAAATTCAGTATTTTTGTTTAGTCTAGTTTGGAGAATTAACATTACACTGGGGTACTCTTGGGTCAAGCTGAGCAGTCAAAGCCACTAGAACCCAGGAGGGCTGAGATGGGGAGTGAAAAGCCTCTTATACCCAGCGCAACAAACCAGGCTGTCAGCTCTCAGCACCAGGATGTCTCAAAAGCCCATGGCTAACAGCTTTCCAGGGAAACCAGGGCTATTTTGAGGAAAGCAGAATGCGTACATATTCACAATGCACAAAAAACCATTTTACCACCCAAAGACAAGGCAACTTTGTCTTGCCAGCAACGTGCGATTCACAGTTAGCTGAGATTCCATTACTTTGGGGAGGCCATGTCGCTCCTGCCACGGCAAACCGAAACGAGCGCTCCTCTAACAGAGAAATCTGTATTCGCCCGGTCCCGCCGCACAGGCAGGGCCACACCAGGCAACAGAGGGAAGGTCAGAAGCACCTTTAAAAAACCCATCAGACCACTGACAAAGGTGGGGTGGGGATAACGGGGTCAGAAGCTGCTCAGCGTGTCCTCAGACCGTAGGAGAAGCCGGCAGCTACAGGAGAGCAGAGGAGTCTGCCAGTTTCTTGCAGTTCATCAACTCTGTCCCCAAAACACCTGGTAACACCCAGCATCGGGCAGCTCCTTCTTGTCCTGTGCAGGCTGGAGAACCCAGCCACCCTTGGAGACCCTGGCAAGGGCGGCATCAGGGTACAGCTCATCGGCTACGTCATTTAAAGCACATTCAAGACCAAGACTACAGAGCGCACCCAACCCGCAAGCGGTCTGCAGTGACAGATGGGGTTTCCAAAGCTACCGCACCTTCAGCCTCCCACTGATGGCAGTGACACCTTGCGTACCTGCCTGCCCAGCACCACCCGGCGTCAGGTCCTATCACCCTCGCTCCTGCAACGAGCCCTCTGCAGAGAACCTGTCACCATGGCCATCGGCCTCCTCGCACGACAGCTCACAGCGGTGCCCATATCTGCTCTCCCACAACACCATGGGTCAGGCTCCAGCTCTACAAGCCGGTAGTGATCCTACAGCAGGACACAACGAGCAGCGATGCTCCCCTGGGACTTGCTGACAACCAGACTTCCCAGAGTCTTTAGCCTCGGTGCCCACATGCCCCACTCACGATGACAGCTCCCTTTTGGTAGGTCCTACAGATGTGCCAAATGAAGGGACAACCCCAACTCCAAAGAGCTTCCCAGGGATTGCAGTAGGGTCCTCGAACTGGAGCTGCCACATTTAATTTCTGGCCACTGGAGGTTGTTTCTTAAGTCTCCGGTTGCTTGCTTTGAGTGTAAAACGAAGGTTAGTGCCCCCATGGAGGGCTGGGAGGGGTGAGGGAGTGGCAAGGTGTGATGTGCTTCTGAGCTTTGCAGATTTGGGTAAAAGCATCAAAACATGCTTGCAGAACTAAAACAATTTCCTCACAAGGGAGAAAGGTGATTTCTGGACCCAGATTAATCACATGCCCACAAGAAAATCTCTCATGTCCTGTAACTCTCCCCTTTGTCCCTTGACGTGCCTTCTGGGCAAGCCAATGCCACATCTCATTTTCAGCCCTACAGCCGCTCCCTGACCCAGATGCTCCGTATGCAGATACGGCAGGGTCATTTGCTCAAGCCTCCCCGAAGACATCTGCTCCAGAACTAGCTCCCTAGAACACCCCAAATGCCGGCAGCCCAGGGTCGTGCCTGGAAACAGCCAAGCAGCATGGGCATGCACCACCCCTGCACTGTGCTCCACGCATCCCCTCCCAACACAGCCAGCAAACCCATCACCGCCACCAGTAAGACACCAACTGGAGAGGCAGCACCACATCTGGTGGTTGACCTCTGCCTTCCATGGTGTCCAACTGGCAAAGGACCCAGTGGCTTCTCAAAACGTCTGTGCAAGGTTGAAGGTGGTTTGCTGGCTGCACGTTGTGTTTCCTCTGCTCGCAATTACTGCAGGGACCTCGCACACTGGCGGTCTCATGCACCCTCCTGCCTTCTGCACGTGGTGTACAGTTTCGTCTTCCCAGGGACAGAGGTGCCTTAGACTATAAAGTATTTGGATGAAAACCCAAAGGCACGTGGTGTGTGATAAAGGCCAGGTTGGACAGGGCTTTGAGCAACCAGGTCTAGTGGGAGGTGTCCTTGCCCACGGCAGGAGGGTGGAACTAGATCATCTTTAAGGCCTCTTCCAACCCAAACCATTCTATGATTCTATGAAAATGCCACCACACAGCGAAGGCTGCCAGTCCGGGGAGAAGCCTGAGGAGTGCCGAACTGTTAAAAAAAAACCACAACAGAAAAACCACAAAACCCACAAAATCCCACCACGAGAGAGAGAAACAGCCACAGGTGCTACGCAGTGTCAAAGCCTGTTTTAAAACAGTCTTAACGTTTTCGTCAGCTGCCCCGGAGCCTGACTGGAGATCCTGACTTCAAGTGCAAAGGGCCCGGGCCAGGCTTGGTCATCGCACCGCTCGCCAGCGCTTGTCCCACCGTACCCGTGATCTGAACAGCTCTATCACTGCGGGACCTAAAGGAAAATTAATTACTCCATCACACTTCTTTTCCAGCTACTTTTGCACCCCCATAGAAACCCATGTTTCTCTTTGCAGAGCAGCCTGCTCGTGTCACAGGAACAGTATTTTGGGGATAGCTTGTTTGGGTTTTATTTGTTCCCCCCTCGCAATGTGTGGAGAGCATCTTTGGCCTCCCACGGAAATTCCAAGTTTCATTTATTAAATACCTCACTGGCATTTTCTTTTTGCTTTCACACTGCTCGTTTGATATTACATTTGACATTCTAAGCTTTACGGATGGCAACAGAAGCAGAATGGGTGGGCTAAAAATAGCCTGCCAGGGAGACGGGAGGCTAGAAATAGGCTGGTGAACAACAGCAGCCCCGCTACCCTTTGCTTGCCCCTGCGTTTTGGGAAATGACAGCATTCAGGAGACGAGAAAGAGCGAGTTTGGGGTGAGTCGGTGCCCGCGGAGCCACGGATGGCCCAGCTGAGCAGCCCGGGGATGGGGACAGGGATGGAGTGTCCGTGTCCCAGCTCATCAAGCAGCTGCAAACCCCATCGCCCCAAGCTGGGGCTGCGAGCACCCGTCCCCTTCGCAGCTCAGCGCTAGGGGGGGACATGTTAAAAATGAAGCAGAAGTGGTCAGTCTCCAAGGGTGCTGTGGCAAGTACGTCTGTGCCTAACTCTGACCCCCAGCCAGCTGTGTGTCACCTCCGGCCATCTGCACCAGCTCACCGTCACACACGCGTGCACAAGCTCTCCTGCCCCTGCATGGGTTTGGTAATTAATCTGCAGACACATCAGCTATACGATGAGTCAGTCCCAAGACAGGATCATGTCTCATCTCCTCCCTCGTGGGCTGCTTTTAAAATTAGCGCTGTAGAAGAAGTGACAAGAAGAGAAGGCTCAAAGCATCGTGGCATCTGGATCGTGCACCAAGCAGGGACAGAGAGCCGAGAAGAATATCTTTTAATTATCCCTGACAACAAAACACCAACAGCCTACACTGTTTCTTTTGCTCTTTGTGATGTTCCTTGAGTGTTTTCACCCTGTCTCGTCCTCCACGTTCCCTACACTGCTGTTACCTTCCCGTGCAGCCTTTCATCTGGGAAGCAATCCTCCCCACAACCCTCCCACCACTCCTCCCCTAGCAGGGGTCTGCAAACAGCTGGGTCAGACTCGTACGGCGCAGGAGTGCAGACCCCGCTAGGAAATGTCAAATAAAGCGCTCTGCCCCGCTGCCCGTGCTGGTTTTACTGGCACGCACCAGCACCCTGCTGCTCCTCCCTGCCTCCGGTCCAGCACCTCACCAGGGTCACACTGGGCAGCGCTGATCCGCGCCGGGCGAAGGCTGAGCCTCGCTCCAGAGACAAACCTCTCGTGTAAAATAACTCAACCCACCAAGTACGACATGACATGCACCCACCCACCATGACGCAGCAGGAAAATCCTGGAGCGTGGCACCGTAACTCTTCCCTCCCGACTGACAACTCTTACTTTAATTTACATTCCAAGCGCTGCCTAATTTGTTGCTGGGTCTGTCGTCTGGATGCTGGGGCGGGGGCGGTTGTGGTTCATTCTTTTTGTTTTGTTTTAAGGCAGATTAATCAGCGTTTAGTAACTCTACAGCAGAATGAGCCTCCCCCACAACCCACGTATCTCTGGCGAGGTGTCGCTGGTGGCAGGCAGGAAACCCCAGAAGCAGGAGGCGGCTGGGGAAGCAGCGAGATGCCCGGACAGGGCAGAGGCAAAGCCCGCGGTACCCGTGCAAGGTGGAGCGAGGGGCTCCCCGCTGGGCAAGAACTGCCCCAGCCCTGCCATCCCACCACTCCGTTTGCCAAGGGGACCCTTACTTTTATTTCGGATGCATATTGCAGTGAGGAACAATATGAAGAATATTATTTCAGTGCCCTGGGAAAAATTAGCAAGTCAAATATTGAATCAGGCCTCCAGCATATGCCAAGGAGATTGCTTTGATCTTATCCACACTAAAAGCTCTATTATTGAATTTAAAGTCTGTGAACACATATCAGACCAATATACAATGCATATCTGAATACACATTTGAGAAGCAAAGGATGTTTTGACAAAGAGAAAAAGAATATTTTAGCTGAAAATATCAAAGTTACTGCATCAATTGATGTACAGATGCCCTTTTTCATCTGGCTCAGTGGCTTTACTGACAGGGCAACCCGCAACCTGGGACCTGACTGTCATTTAGGAGGAACTTCACCCAGGTCTGGCTCCTGGGTTGGGCTTGGGTGGAAAGCGATTGCAGCTCGATGGCAGAGAGCCACGACTTCCCAGGACACACGGTCCAGCAGGCAGCAGCAACATCAGAGCAGCACCAGGACTCCAGAGCTCGACCAGAACAGCTATTTTGGGATCACCCGGTGTGTAACAGCTACCCCCTTCCCTCCTGCAACCCCCTAACGCAGCCGTTCAGCAGCTGCCATGGCTCTTCCCAGAAGCAGGGCAGGAGAAGGAGGGCTTCTCCAAAGTTGGCCGAGATGCTGAGCAGGTTGATTCACATCATCTTTAGCCCTTTGGCTTCCCACACCAAAACCTGCTCCAGGGTGGCTTCCTGAACCCGCTGCCAACGCCTGTGATCATGGGAGCACAGACACCTGTCCTGCTGGCAGAGGGACAGGAGCAGGGTCCAAGTGAGCCATGGTCAAGGCTCAGCAGCCCGGCCCCATGACACCTCTGCCAGGCACGGTGTGCCCAGCACCCAAAATTAAGCTCATGGAGAAGGTTGTCCCAAAAGGCCACCACCCAGGCACAGCACCTGTCTGTGACAAAGGGGGAAAGCTCGCTGCCGCCGACACGCGCTGCGCAACAAAAGCAACTCACCATTTTATTATTGATTTCGTGGAAATGAATTTCACAGACTTTTTCCACCACGTCTTCATTTTCAAAAGTTACGAAGCCAAATCCTGTTTAATAAAGAAACAAAAAGGGGAGAGGGAAAGGCAAATATTAGTTAGGTTAAACAATGTCATTTTAATAAAGCACTACTTAGCCAGTGGGACTTTGGAAAACTTTCATAAAAATATGCACGTGTAAATACACCTGCTGTCTATGGAGCCGTTGCTGAACTTGTTATAGACTAATGGAGGGAACAAGCATTGTCTCGGGGAAAATTAATACGGTTCCGTTCCAGCTCTTCCATAGGATTTAATGGAGAATTAAAACCTCCTTATGGATTTTTTGATCCATCCTGCAGAATTTAATAGATACTTACACCCTGGTTACACGATGGTTCAGGAACTACAATAAGGCTGTATTTTCTTTTACACCTTATAGGTTTTTAAGAGCAATCTCTACAAAACCCAATTATATTTCTATGGAACCATATTGATTTTATCTCTTGTTTAATTCCACAGGACTTCTCCATTAGAGCTGACTCATTACATGACCCCAAAAAAATAAAAATCCGGGAAGACAGAAGATGATTCCTCATTTACCCCTAGTGAGGAAAAAACCACTAATGCTTCCCCAAACACGCAGCAGCCCTTTGTCTTTCCATTCGCTTTGAGCAAACACCATCCGTCCCCGCTGCCGCGTGCCGGGGCCGGCGGCACAGCCACTGCAGCTCTGTCCCGTGCGGATGCAGCTGGCCCCGCGGGTCAGCCGGGCTCCGGAGGTGGTTATTTGTCCTTTTCTTCCTGAATTACTTCCTCTAATACCTCATCAGGACATCCTGAGGCCTCCAAGAAACCATTACGTTTAAGGCTTCTGATCTAATCATTCTTCTCTTCGCCACTGCTGCTTCAAAGGAGCCGTGGATTTGGGCTGGTTTAGGGTCGTTTGATGCCTGCTGCCCGCCCGGAGCTGTACGCTGTGTTTGCTCTGCTGGGGCCACACGGCTGCAGAAAGGCCACACTAAAGAAACCTGGCAGCCCACCACAGCTATACAGTCATGTTCCCTGCTCATTCCTTAAAAAAAAATAGAATCAAGCTAACAAACAAAAAACAACCTAATGTGCTACATTTCTGGCAAAGGCTTGATGAGTCAACATTGACACCAATTAAGCTAATGAAATCTTGGAAATGTAGCAACAGGATGAACTTCATCCCCCAAACTGCGCTGAAAACTCTGCTGCACTCAACGTTGGTGAAAACGGCACGTGAAACGTCTTCGTGGCACCAGGCTGTGAGCCAAACTGGCCGGAGCTGGGGCAGCCCCAGCAGCAGCCGTCGTTCCTGGCTGGGGCGATGGGGGCAGGAGGAGGGAGGGGAAACCAACACTGCCCAGCGTTATTTTCCGTGAACAGTTTTGCCTAGCGAGCATCCCTCCGCTCGGCCATGAACGGCAGCAAAGCAGTTTTGTCTTTGCTGACTCCGAAGAAGCCGGCTCCCAGCTCCCACCGGCTGTGTGTCCATCCATCCCGCGCTGCCCATCCCAACCCCCGGCCATTTGGGAACACAGCAGCGAAGCCTCATCTCAGACCCATTTTGCTACTGACATTTCTGCTCTGCAATGAGCACCTTCCAGTTCCGGATCTGCTCTCCCTCCGGCAGCGGTGAGTGCCATGGTCATATCCTGCTGGTCCCAAGCGCCACCCCCAACCTGCTCCCTCTGCCAGACCCAGTGCTCCCAGCAAGCGCCCAGCAGCGGGCAGTTCTGCGCTGGGGTCCCAAAGCATCGTTTTAAACACACACTAGATTTGCTTTGAAGGGGCACAGCAGAAGATACTAAAACTACACAGGTTTTGGGCAACCTACAAGATACGTTTTGCAGGCTACAATATCTGAAGCTGTAAAGTGCATTTCCTGGCTCCCGCACTGGCCGAGGCGACGTCCGAGCAGCTCCCAGATAGCTTGTTTGGGAATACACAGTACACGTAGCAATGGTCCATCCCTCTTTGGACCCTCTTCTTGGGGGGAAAAAGCACCAGAAATGGTTTCTAGATCTCCTCCAAGGCATAACACATCATCCGACAGCACATCGCACTCAAACCCAGCACTCAGAACACTGTTTTACTTTGCACTTAAAGCATGTAGCAGCTTGAAGTATTTTACTTAAGTCTTTCATTTGCCTTCTAAATTACTCCATTTAAATCTACCTTAAACAGACCTGTAGTTAAAACTAAAATTTTTGTGGTTAACTGGCTGAATATGGCATCCCAAGAATCCTGGAGCACGCTGCGTCGGGCAATTACCGGAGCTGGGAGCAGCGTGCCGCCGGGGACCAGCTTTGCCCAGCGCAATGAGACGGCCAGTCCGGGTCTACAAGCCATTAATTGTTTGAGCACCAGCAACATCTTCATCATTAGTAACTCATTAGCGAGTATCGCAGTTGAGGATTTCTCTTTCAACTTTTGTCAGGTCTCACTGCCAGGATGGAGGAGAGAGAGGGAATTTAGAGATTAGCCTTAATATGCATAACACCGCAAGAAAGCCCACCGCAGTCATTACGCATTTGGACTTGGAACCAAGTTTCCCATTCTCATCCCACTCCATGTGGCTTAAACACAGGTTTATCATGAAATTATTTGTCTGATTACATCAGATAGCCACCCAGCTTTCTGCATTTACAGACTTTGTAACAAGAATAAACCAACAATCTATAGGTGTCAGCACTCATTTGCAGGTTTTTAAAAGATCTATGCCGTTTCGCACAGGCCAGTCTAGCTGGCTTGGCAGGAAAAGCCAGACGTGATGGGGTCTGTAAGAAACCCCAACGCCATCGTGTATTCCTTCCTCCCCGGAGCCGGCAGCCGGGCAGGGCGGGCAGCTCCAGCGTGCCGGGAGCTCGCAGGCTCGGGCCCAGAGCCCACCCAGGGCCCTTGATCCATACCTGAAGGCTCACTACCTTCTACCTTCACCGTTACTGACATCTTTAACTGACTGGGAAGCAACCGGAGGATTTTAATCTGCACACGCACAGGCACTTAAAATCCATAGGATGCGCTTTGAAAGATGCTATCACTCCTTAAACGAACAACCCCCAAGAGATCACATGCCTCAGAATTAAAAACTTCATAAAAGGGACGGGTAATGGGTCCTTTTTTTTTTGTTGTTCACTTTTTGAATATCAGATTCCAACTTTTAATAATTGCACACACAAAAAAACATCACTGCATGCATGCCTTATTAGTTAGCATAATGAATACATGCTCATTTTTAAATTACCAAAACTCTCAGAAACCTTCCTGGACTAAATAGACAATTATTTCTTCTGAGAGGTACTAAGAGTCAACAAAAAAATGGTTCTCGGAAAGTGTATGAAAAAGATTAACACAAAACAAAGAAGGCTGTTTAAAATGGTGACATAAATAGGATTCCGGTTGTCAAGGAGCACACATTTTAAAATGAAATTATACCGCATCCTTCTGAATGAAGCTATTATTGGAAGCTAACAAGCTCTATTTAAGAGATAAGCATTTAACAGAGTCAAACGGTTGGGTTTTTTATTCAAATGAATAAAACTGAATATTCATTTGAATAATCTTTTCTGTAAAAGAAAAGACAAAGAAGAGGGAAAAAATAAAGTAAGAGGCAAACAGATGCCCCCGAACGAGAGGCTCTGAGCCAAGTGCGATCACTAAAGGAAGCTGAGCCATGCATTCACGACCTTCAGGTGAAAATACCCTCCTTCAGCATCTGCTCGGAAGGAGTCACTTCACTCCGTTCAGCCGCTGGGTAATGGGCACTGACAGGCACCGATGCAACGTGCGGGGATCTCCCGAGCCCCGGGGCTGGGAGCAAGCCGGCGCCTGGAAGGGAGAGGGTTTGCCAGGCCTGGGGAAAGGGCAGGCGTCCGCGGCACAGCTCCGGCTAACTGCCAGGAATGACCTGGGCAAAGGAAGGAGATGGAGGGGGCTATCCAGCCAAAAAGCTGCTTTGTAGTTACCGTATAAGGTGGCCCGGCAATTCATAGAACCATAGAACGGTTAGGGTTGGGAGAAACCTTAAAGACCGTCTAGTTCCAACATTCAACTCAAACCAGTCCTCACAGGTGGCCCGCGGGTGGCCAGTTGGCGCGGGGCGGCGGGTGCTACCTCCACTCAGGGTGTTCCTCCAGATGCTGAACGGTGTCAGCAGCTGCACCTCCCAGGGTGGCAGCTCTGCTCTTTGTTCATCCACTCCCCCCAGCCCGGCAGCCCTCCGGCATCCAACGAGGGGCCGGGATTTTCCCTTGGGCCTGACATTTCAGAGAAGTGGCCGAAGATTTCTCAGCCCATCACCCCCAAATCACCTTTCTTCCTACCTCCCCAAGTGCACATCAACATGGAGACGCTCAGGACATCTAGCAAACCATCCTGTTTGATCTCCACGACCGTGCTCACGGCTGCTCTGCAGCTCCCATTCACATGGCCCACAAAGACATGGAGATGCCAAAGCCTGATTTTGGAGGCGTGAGGATGAAGGCTGGGGCTCGCAGGCTCTTGAGGAGGACAGCACAAGTGCCACCCAGGGGAGGTCCATGGCAGCAGGTTTTGGTGAGAGGACGGCTCACTTCCAGCATCGTCGGCGCTGACGGCTGAGCGGGCGGGCGGTCTGCTCCTGCCTACCTGGGCACCGAACAGGAGTCCGCTTCTCCAGGCGACTTATTTTACTCACCAGGACTTTCTGCATCTGCTAATTAGAAGCTAAAATGTTTGGGGGTCAATCACCAGAGGATGCAGCTGCCTTCAGCTGCAGCACAACAAGCGGGAGGCACTCAGTAGCCCGGCAGACCAGATCCCTTTCGGGCTGGCCGGCTGACAGAACGGGGACTCACAAAAGGGGATTTTTTCACCGGGAAACAGATACAAGTGTTTTATTCACAGGGGAGGGAAAATCTGGTGAAATACATTTCTCAGTGGAAGGCAAGATAGTCTCAAGTATCCAAATAACCCTGAGTTCCCCTGGAAACGTTTCCAATGAGCCTGCCGATGCCAGCCCAGCCGCTTGACATCCGACGGCACAGGACACATCCTCCAACACACCTTCCTTACACGGAAAAGCCTCCTTTGATCCACAGCCTTGTTCAGCCAAGAGAGCTGCCCCGGCCTGCGGGTGGACGGCTCCGTGCAGCAAAGCTGAGCTCAGCTGCAGCACGTTCTGCCACAGCACTCCAGAAATAAGAGAAACGCTGTTCAGAGAAAATGATCGAAACCATAAAAAGATTAAAATAATTTTTTAAAAATCGGTAGAGGCCGTAAATAATATTAGGCAGCTGTACTGAAGATACCAAATGTCAGTGCTCCTCTGTTCCACAGTTTGTTTTTTTCATACTTGAACCAACTATATTTCACACCTTTGTCGTCACTTGAGAGGTTTTATGTCAACCTCGGTAAAATATAGCCAAGATGACGACACCATTGCTATGAAATATATCTACTTTTTCTTGCTAGTTGGCAGCAACTTTTCTACCGCCTGGGTTTTATCTGTGTGTACAGCGATATGTATTGCAGCTGCGTTTGCACACACAGAGGACGTCACTCATCAGCAGAATTACATGAAAGCAGCTTATCGGGTTAAAGGCCTCGCTCTTTCAAGCCCGTGCACGCATTACAACAAGGAAAACAAGGTGATTGCATCCCGCCCCAGAAAGGTTAAACCCAGGCTAATGCTGGGGTTAACCCTGGAGGGCTCCGACGGGCAAACCGGGGACCCTGCCGCAGTGGGGTGCCACCCCGGCAGCCAGGGTGGTGCCAAGGGTGCCGGCACCTCCATCACCAGCTCACAGCCCGGCACCTGAGCCAAAACCGTCTTCGCCGGAGGCACATAGCCCCCATGCCCATCGCACGGGCACCGCTCCTCTGGGAAGAGGCTCTTCAGCCACCAGGAAAGATGCTTTGGGGCATGAAGGCACTGGAATGAGAGCCAGAGGAGCCTGTTCCACCTCCCAGGCTGCTTCGGGGTCACCTGATGGTGCGGAGCAAGTCACCTCATCTCATCTGCATCTGCAGGGCTCCTCGTCACCCAAGCTGTGTCTGCACTGTCTGGTTAGACTGCAGGGTCTTCGCAGCCGGGACTGCCTCTTACTGCATTTATAGCACACCAAAGCGCCAGAGAGCTCCTTAAAGGGTTCTGGGAAGCAAGTAATCACCCAGGCTCTTTTGTGCCTGCACAATAATCCCGAAGACCAAGGGCAGGAGACAAGAGCATGAAGAGGAGAAAGGAAGAGATTTACATGGTCCGCATCATGCCAATAAGCGATGCAGGCTCTGCTTAAATCTCGCTCCTGCTGCTAGACAAGAATACCCCTCCAGTTGCCTGCTGGTGCTCCCATTATTGCAGGACCAGTCTCCTCTTACACACGGAACGTGCTCCCGTGGCATGGTCCTGCTCCAGACTCCCAGCCCAGCCGGCACAGTGCGAGCACGGAGCGAGGCCCCGGGTCCCCGGGGGTCTGCGGTGTCCCCGGCCCCCGGTGCTGCCCGACCAACGGCTGCGTTGAGGGATGGGAATATCCAGCCCAACACCCGCTGCCAGCACGCAGCATCGTAGTGAGGAAACATCAGTTCAGGCTGCATCCCCCTTTTGTCTCAGGACCTGATCTGCTCGTTTGTGTTTGCTTCAGGCCTCTTCTCTCCTCCCCGTGTTGAAGTTACTCAAGCTTTGAAACAGAGAAAGGTCCAGTCCTGCTGTGGCATTATTTATGCACCTGCTTTCTTGTTTATACCAATAGTTTTGGCAGCTGGTCCTGTAAACTGTAATAAAATGCCTTTCAAAAAGCAAAAAAAATTAAAAATGAAGAAATGTGACCAGACAAGCCAGGCATAATAACATTAAAGCCCGTGTCAATTAATTTTTCCTCTTCTTGATAAACGAGCCCCATTCCATCCATTAATAATGAGGGAAGAAACAAGAAAAGTTGACACTAGTTTAATTTATTTTCTCAACTTGCCTGGTCATATTTCTCTCTGTTGCAAAGCTTTCTGGTGCTGCTGGGAATTGCAAGTGGCTCCCACACAGTCGATGCATAGATTGGTGTGAATCAATACCGCGCTACTTTATTCACACATCCCTTGTAATCAGAGGGGAAAAAGTTACTTAGTAAGCTACCGCGCATCCCAGACTGCCATGCCTAATAATAATAATAATAATAATAATAACAACAACAATAATAATAACAACAACAACAATAATAATAACAACAACAGCAGCAATAATACTAATAGTAATAACAACAACAATTATAATAATAAAAAACCCAACAACAATAATAGTAGTAATAATAATAGTAATAACAACAACAACAATCATAATAATAAAAAAATCCAACCAACAACCACCACCACCACCTGTGGGGAGGGGGGGGCAGAGGGGGACACGAAACCAAGTCCTGCAATTGCTGTCACCAAACCTCATCTTTACAGACAAACAGAACGACCCAAGCGGAGGGGCTGGGACATTTTAATTGCTCAGACAGTGAACCACGGATGTTTCTAACCTCTTGCTGTCTGCGAAGGTAATTCAAGTCATTACCCTGCAAGTCTGGGAACAGGGACCTGTGGGTTTCATCCTGCCTCTGGGAAAAGCCACTTGTTTTCAGTGCCAGAACCCAACAGCCAGGACTCAAAAACTCAGCCCTGACTCTGCCGTCTCCTTATGTTGTGCCTTTGGAGAAGTTGCTTAAATCGTCCTTGTGGTCCAGGTCCCACATTTCTCCCCTGCCACTTTCTAGTCCCTTCCATAAAGTTTTCATCTGACATACTGCAACTCAGCTTGTTAAAGCTCAAAATCGCCTAGGATAAATGCCGTCAATTCTAACATGATTTCCTGTTGTTCCAATTTCCTGTGCTGCAAACACAGGAAAGGAGAGGTTTTGGTTTCCAAAGAAGTAACTCCAGACTCACAGAATACAGCCTTAGAATGAGACACGCGCTTCTCGGATTTTACCTCCCTACCTCTAAGGAGGGGTCTGCCGGGAAGAGCGACGGCTGCACCCGAAGGCACCACCTGAAGGCACCTCCTGCTCCGTGGAGAACAAGATCTCACCCCACCCTCGTGACAACCAGACTGGGAGAGGAACGCACCAGGAGATGGAAGGGGAAAGAGAAGGTTAACACCTACGGTCTAGGCTAGAAAATATCACCCTCATTTAACTGTAAAGTGTGCTCTCTAGCAGTGCTTCTGTGAATGACGCTCATCAAGACAGATGATTAGCCTGCACATCCATTTGGTGTTTATGTGCATCTTGGGTTGGGCACGGAAAATAGTCAGGTTCTCCTGGCAGACACAGGCAGGTATTACTGCAGTTTAAAGTGTCAATATATACTCCATGACATGAGAGTAAATTCTCAAAATTAAATCAGCAGACAACTGCCTTAGATCAAAACCTCCATACAAGGTGCTAGCGTTTCAATACCGGCGCGGCAGGAGAGCAAAGAGCTGAGGTCAGCCGCGCAGCTGGATAAAGGGCACCAGCAAGAGACTCCTTTGCTTTTGTTCTGGAAAGCTGCAAGGCTCAGGCTCCTTCCCCGTCCTCCCACAACTGCGTGGCATTTGCAAAGGGAGCACCGCTCAAAAAACCCAAAAAGGGCACCTTGGCACGAGCAGCCGCTGTGCCAGGTAGCAGCCTGCCCCTCCGAACAGGCAAAAATCCACCCAAACTGGTTTTGGGGAACCATTTTCCCTGACGGGAGGATGAAGGGTACAGGGACTTGTCCCCCTCTCAAATGATGCATTTTAACCAAAGATGTCCAGGCTGGGGGGACACGTTGTCCTCCCCGCGTGGGGCCGCGTGGCCGGAGCCGGGACGCTGGCTCTAGCCAAAGCCCTCGCCGTGGCACAGGGCACCGGCTGCGCAAGGGGAACCCCACTGCGTGTCACGGACCGCGCTAATGTAAGCAGTACCTGAACTTTGCGTAATAAATTTTTCATAACAACAAATCTTCATTAAAATTTTATTCTATTAACATTCTGAAATCAAACCAAAGCGCTGAGTACATAATGACTGAAGCACACACTACACAGAAACTTACTAAATGCCAGTTTTATCATATTGTTAATTAACAGAAACCATTAATGCATTCACAGATCATTTAGAAGCATTAGCGGTGACCTAAGAAAAACTGCCTGTACGTGTGATATACTTACGTCTGCATTTTTTGCATCTGAATTTTCTATCCAGGATGCCCTGAAGTTTGTTCCCAAACCCACTTCTCCCCGTTGGAGACATCATGTCTCAACAGGCGCATTTTTGTCAGCGGCTCGAGAATTAATGCATGGGGCTGAAATACGAGATACTGAAGGAGAAAGTTATCTCGGGCAGGATTTGTTTTTTCGTCAGTGCTCAGCTCCAGCTCCCCGGCAGCGCTGGGAGCAGACCCACCCGTGCTCCTCACAGCTTTTCACCGCTCCTTTCGGTTCAGGTACGGATCTCCCAGCTCTCTACCGAGTCAAAACCAATGGGAGTGCAGCTGGGCGGGGGAAGCCTGGCCTACACTAACAGATCTCTTTTTGCTATCAAAGAAGAAAACCCCAAAAGCTTGTAAAATTCCAATTATCTGTCTACAATCAGAATGGGAACCTCGTGCTTCAAGCGAATGCTCCTGTCTGTTCGTTAGCGAGACCTGCAGCACACAGAGCCAGTGACAAACCTGAACACTGATTTCTGTCCCCAAAACGAGCACCCTGCAGCCCCTCACCGTGCCACGAGGCGAGCCAAAACTGTCCTCACCACCCCGACACCGCTCGCCGCAGCCAAAGGGTGCAGACCTGCGCACTGGGAGCCGGCGGTGGACCCCGGTTCCCTGCCCCTGCCAGCCCCGCGTGGCAGAGGACAAGGACAAGCGGAGCAGCAGCGAGTGGCCAGGGGAAGGCAGGTCTCGGTGACCAAGGCAGGGACAAAGGCCACCGCTCCCCGGGTGCCAGCTAACCCGGTTAGGCTCCCCCACCAGAAACAAAAGCTGCTCCTAACACGCCTGCAGTAGCCGCTGCCCCCCGCGCACAAAGTCCTGCCATCTTTATCTGTTTGCCCACAGGCGTCAAATATTCTCTGCCTGTCAATTCTTCCACAGTTTATTACCAAATTTCTAAAATATTACATTTTTTATTATATCCAAATTCACTTTATTGCATTTGACAATACAGATAATCACATACCATATGCTCTAATGTTTTGAAACCAATGCATGTTGACAGCAGTTTTTATTCATGATGCATAATTCTATCCAGAGCTGACAAAGGCGGCGCAGCACCAAGCCTGGTGTTACGGTCTTGTTGTTGGGGGGATCCTTTTTTCCATTTCCTTTTCTTCATTTTAACAACAGATTTACAATACTGGGAGGAAAAATGCTTTGCTTTCAGTAGAAATAGGAAATTGGCTGAAAAGATGGGCTTATCAAAGAGATGTCTTCAAAATATTAATAACAGGTGGGGGTTGGTTATTATAATTATTTGCATTTGAGACTTGCTGCTAATGGGGTTAGGGAAGCATGACGGCTCATCTGCGAGCGAGCCGAGGCTGGGGCGGCACGGCGGGCGCAGGGCTGGACCCTGCTCCTGCACGTCTTGCCTGGCTGCGGTCCCTCCTCTCTGAAACCAGCTCCTCTTCCCGAGGGAGACGGTGGGAAGGGAAAATGTGCACACGCCTGGCATGTCCTGGGATGGCCAGAGGAAGGTCCCCACAAGAAGGAGACACCTGGGCGAGCACTACCTAAAAGACTTTGAAAGCCACAGGTTCTCTGAAACAACTTACGAACAGGGCAAAGCCCTACAGCCTTCGTTTAAACCCCATTGACTAGAACAAGATGTGAAATAAAACGTATCTTTAAGAGCTCTCCTGAAGGGGGTCCTCCATTCCCATCACCTCCTTCCTGCCCTTCCTCCAATCGTGAAAAGCACAAGCTGTAAGCAGAGCTGAAGGGATGAGTTGGAGAAGTCCCTTGTCCTCGCCCTGGCCTGTGCAGGAGCAGCCGAGCAGAAGAGCCATCAAGACTCAGCAAACACTCCGTTCCTCCTCCTTGAGCTGCTGGCAGAGGAAAAACCCAAGCAAAGCCCAACTCTCAACCACGGTGTTCAGGCAAGAGATTCAACAACTTGAAAGATTGCAATGCTGTGCAAACCAAACAGGATGCTATGTCTAAATTAAGCTGTAATGACCTGCTCTGAGGTCTTTATTAGCCAGGTAATGATCATTTAAGAGGAGGTTACTATCTTGAGCCAAGGGCACCTAATACCATTACTGAACTTGTTAAAACCTGCCAAGCAAGTCATTATTTCTGACATTATTTCTTTTTCTCTTAACACAGCTTTCTACCTTTCCCCTTGTGGTGCTTGGCCGTAAATCACGGGAGGTGGCGATCACGCAGGCTTGGTCACCCTTCCCCAGGAGGCTGAATTTAGCTCCTGCTCACCACAAGCAGGCTGAATACAAGACAAATACCCCAAAAGCATGCTTTGAAAAACTCTGACCTTACAAGGCCCGTGGAGACAGGCCCCAGTGCAGCAGAAGCATGTAGCGGGTAGTGGTCTTCACAGCCTGGTGGCCTCAAAGAGCCGGTGGGCCTTTGGAAGTCATTTGCAGCTGGCATCCCGAGATGCCACTTGGTGCTGCATGCCATTCACATGCTGCACGGACCACCGGCATTTTGGCTGTGAAGAGAGGAGCTTAACCAACACCCCAGCCCTGATGGCTCTGGGCACTGGTGGGAACAGCAGCAGCTTCGGAGCCCACGTGGGAGCTTGTGGTGACCTGGCTGGTCAGAGGACACTGCTCCGACCTACCACTTCCCTAGGCCAGGAGCAGATCTACCGCTGACTTTGAGAAGGACAAGGCGTTGAGACATTTTCCTACTTGCCCCAGGAAAATAATACTTAATCCCCTCCACTCCCCTTGCCCACCCTGCCTCCTCCAGAGGCTCACATAAGGAAAAGAAAAAGGAAAAAAACCCAAAGCAAGCACGCAGCTGCTCTACGACTTCGCAAAAAACTTCCCGGCACGCTTGCCCACACCTCGACCTGCTGGCCCAGCGCAAGGCAGGGTCCCACCGGCCGAGCTCCGCCGCCCGCAGCGGCCGTGGATCTGCCGAGGAATCGGCGCTGGCGCTGAGGGAAGGAGAGGATGCGGTGCCCGGATCCTGGCGACCCGAGCTGGAGGGGAGTTGAGGCGGCTGCGGTTTACAGTAACCCAGCGTGGACAATATTATGAATGACACCAGCAAGCTGCCAGCTCAGGAACTCATTACTGTCAAGGTACAACGTGGCTGGCTGCCAGGCCCCCAGCTTTCACACTCGCTATGCCAGAACATCCACACACAATTTAATTGCATTATAATTTCAAAAGTGCTTTTCAAACTGGAAAAAGGCATTCACTGATTAACCAGCGAAGAGCAAAATTGTTTATGAAATTGAATACAAAAAGCTACAGAAATGTAATTGGGTCGTTCTAGCACCTAATTTTCAAGCCATTTTCCCACTTATTTAATCACGAGATACAAAAGGAACTAGTGAATTGACTTCATACTAATTAGATTACTCCCCGCGATACTCCAGGCCTATATTCCAACTGGTTGATAGTGCTGCTTTAAAATGAAACAAAAAATGTAGCAACAGCTTGTCTGGGGCCATAACGCATTTGTTTCCCATCAACCCTCTCCTACCAGAGGGTCATAAAATCCAGGCCCAATTCCCCCAACCTGCCGTAGCCAGTCACCCAGAAATCGCTAACCTTCCCGGAAAGGAATGAGACACGTTTGCCAGACCATGGTGGCGGCTCCCCGGCGTGGGGCCGAGGCGGGGGTGACAGCCCGGGGCTCCCCACCACGCCGAGCATTGCCAGCCGCCCCGGGCGGGCGAGCCGGCATCCTGCGGCCGGCCCCGCGAGCAGGGAGTGCTCGCAGCTGGAATCAGAAGCAAGCAAAGATGTGACAGGTGATGGAGGAGGAGGAGGAAAGGCTGCCTGAGCTGGCCGGGATGCAGTGACCGACACTCAGGTTCCTGGAGCGGGGAAGAGCCGGAGAAGGGTGGCTCTGCCCTCCCTCGTGGGCTGCTCCCAGACGGGCGTAGGAAAACCCCAATATGCAGAGCTGAACCCTGGGTCTGCCCAAGGGGGAGAACGTCCCTTCTAAAGCCGCCACAGAATTACTGCCAGGAATATCTAAGCTGTTTTTAAAATGCGGTGCAAGGTCACCTCTGGATAGAAAACATCAGTACCTTTGCCGACAGCAAACCGAGGGAGTGATGGGGGAATCTGTGTGCAAAGACTGTTTTTGCACCCGATTTCCTCTCCCCCCCCAACCACGGGAGGAGCCCCCAGGGCCGGGGAGCCCAGCCCGAGGGCATCTCACCGCCCAGCCCTCCGGCCGCTGGCCAGAAGCTGGGGAGAAACTGGCTCCGGCAAAAGGAGCCGGGGAGAGGCGGGGGCTGACTGGCTCGTGCACGGACCATACCGTGCTCCGACTTCACCGTCGCCTCTTCCGGACAGCCACACAGCCCGGGGTTTCAGCAAGGACAGCAGGAGCTGTAGGCACTTTATGTTATTTTAAATCAAGTCAACAAATTAAACAGGAGCGTTTTACCGAGCCTCCGGTTCACTGAAGACCGGGACTATGACGATACACAGATGCACCCACATGCTCAGACGCCGCAGCGTATGCTTGCAGAAGTTTCTTTAAAGCTGCCCAAGACCCACTCTGCACCTGATACAATCTGCTCACAGCTTTTTCACTAATTTTACATTTTATTAGGTGCAACATAATTGATTATATAATCAAACGTAGAATGTACATTATCAAGATATTGTAGCACTTCACAGGCCATTTAATCAGCATATCTGGGACTGTGCCAAAACGAATTAGCTTGCATTAAATTTCAAGTACATATTATTGGTTGTATTTGTCTCCATGTTTAAGCAGGAGCTTGCTCTTACAAAAGAAATCTGAATTCCTTCAATTATAGAAATAGATTACTAAAAAAATGGAAGACTGCTTTCCCAGAGTTGCTTCTTCTGTGACAAAGAGCCCAGAAAAGCTCGCTCGCTTCCAGACCATCACTGCGACTGACCAAGGGAGCAGAAGTTTTTAGTATTTTATCAATTTTGCGAAAGCAGACCGTAAAACTATGAAGTGCCTTCATATTTTGAGGGTGCAGTTAGCAAATACAGGGAAAACAGAGACTGGTAACAGCACGAGGAATGGGATGGTTTCTACATCAGCACAGCAGTAGCTCTGCTTGTGGTGAAAGAAGAGGAACCAGAACATCTCCAGTGCTGCATGCTTGCTGTGAACTTGCGAAGGGCGTTCCACCCTCGCCCATCCGCATACCCAGCAGGACACAGTGGACCACCACCACCCTCAGCGTGCCTTCGAGGGAGGAAGATGCTGTCATCCTCCTCCTCACCCCCAAGAAACAAGCTGAAGGCAGAGCTCATGCAGATGGAGACCTCCCACTTTGTGCCCCCTTGAGACCCTCTGGTTGGGTTCCGCACAGCGCTGAGGCTGACCATCCTCAAGAGAGTGCCCGAGCCATGTGCCTCCACGTGTCCCCCTGCACCCAAGAGCGTGCACAGCAGCTCCTCTTCTTCCTCCCAGCCGTGCCCCAACTGGGTGCGTCGAGGAAACATGCCTGGGGTGGCCCCAAGCAAGGAGAGCCCTTCCCACCATGCTGGCTCTTGCTCCAGCCGCGGTGGGAAGGGCCCCTCCTGGGGTCAGGTGGCGGGGGGACGATGGGTGCCCACCTGCGATGGGAGCATTTGCCGGTGCCCTGTGGGGAGGCTGGGAGGGCAGACCTGCAGCTTGCTCCCCATCACGGCCCATTTGTGCCACACATCAGCAATGGTCCAATTTCAGGCTCTTTCACCAAATCACCTCACCAAAATGCTCTGGTAAATCAGTGTCCCCTGGTGCAGATACACCCTGGGTTTGGTGATGAGGCTACGGTTCACCACTGCGCCGGTAAGCCAGCGCCTGCTGAGCCTGGCAGACCCTGCTTGGTTCCCGTGTCCTCAGAGCCAAACAGTCCCTCCGGACAGAAAAAAAGGGATTTGCAAAGACAGGGATTTCTGCTTGATTTCAGCCAGTGGAGGAGACATTCGAGGCAGCTCTGTGGCGAAGGAACAAAGCCAAAACCCACCACCGACACTGCTCCTCTCCAACACACCAGCCAAACCCAGAAACTTCCCCCTGTTCCTGCCTCCGAAATTTAATTACCGTCACCGGAGAGATCAGGGGCGCAGCAGCTGCCAGAGGCACCCCGAGAGAAATGACGTGTCTACAGAATTCACTTCGCAGGGGGAAATTTTTCAAGCGGCTGAGAGGCTGCGCTCAAGGTGACTCCTGCCTACCTGGTTACTGCAGCAGCGTCGTGAGAGCCCAGGGCTGGGGGGGACAGACCCACCGTGCCAGGCAGGTGTCCCCCCAAAACCACTGTCATCTCATACCACCCCTGGGCTCACTGGCCAGACGGTCCCTGCCGGAGACAAAGTCCTCCCTCCCAAACTGCAGAGGATGCAGCACAAAGCAAAGGACACTTTACTGTCAACATGCAGACGTCTTCTTTCCTCTTGTTAACCCACAAGCATCAGCTCAGATAAATGGGAAGGTGAAAGGCCACAGTTGAGGGACCCTCACTGCAAAAAGTCCCCAACCTTCATCAATCTGTTTTTCAGAGCTGTGGTTTCCCTGCTGTATTTGCATCTCACCTCCAGGTCAAATGTTGCTGCATGCAAAAACCAAGGAAATACTCGACGGCGCGCTTTCCTACAGGTCTGCAGTCTGCACGGACGTTTTACCCACCCTGGGCCGCATCCCACAGCGCTGCAAGCCCTGGCTGGGAAGGAGAGCGTGGACTCTCTGCTGCCCCGCTGACTCTGTATATCATAACGCAAAGGAATAAAGAATTAGGCACCAAACAACAAAAAAACTATTCAAGGAATTGAAATAAATACCAACTGGGGTCAAGGGAAATACCAGCAAAAATGAGCAGCTTAGCCTCAGGTTAAAATAATACCTTTGAGTTGAGCAGTATGACCCCTCCAGGCTATAGCTTCGGGCAGAACACAACATTCTTGGACATTATTAATATCCTTGGCCAGGACTCCGTCCCTGCTGCTCAGGCACCGTATCAGTATTTGCCTAAGCAAACAACATACACTACTGTGAGAAGGAGTGCCTGGCTATGACAGATGCTTGGGATACATGCGCCATTTGTTCCTCTGGATACACATGTAAAGAGCGAAGTATTTGCTGAGCTGCTCCTGGAAACCAGCTCCCACCACCGAGGAGAGGTTGGCACGCTGCAGTCTGGCCAAGGGGGTGCAAGATACAGCCTCAGACATGCCTGCAAATGCTGAAATAGCCAAATTTTTCCTCCGTGTGCACGGGTTAAAACCAATAAAAAAGTTCAAACTCCTCTGGTGTGCCGTTCCCAGGAAAGCTCTGATCAGAAGACACAGAGGAGAGGGGGGAAATCACCCTTTTTTTAATATAAGCTCGAAGTCTGCTTTTTTGTTCAAGACCACAGGCAAAGAGAGATAACATCAATTCCTTCAGTACATAAATGCTTATCAGAGCGAACAGGTTCAGGTTTAGCATGCACTTCAAGCAAATGATGAATTACATTAAGATAATCACTTTCTTACATATATATTTAGAGTTGGTATATGGGGGAAAAGCCCTCATCAATTACATTAACGCCATTTAGAAATTCATGTCAGCTTTTACTTGACAACTTGAGAATTGCCTGTAGATTGAACTGATAAGGACTCGTCCCAAAGGCACCTTTAACGTACAAGAAAGCGCCGGGCGGCTGTGCCGAGGGTGGCTTTCCTCCCCGGCTGTCAGCGAGCGCACCGAGTGACGTTTCATTACTCCGCCGCGCCGAAAGCACAGGCATCTCTGTGGGGCGACAATCTGTCGCGAGCCGAGACGCAGGTACGTACGACTGAATTGGCGGCATTAGTGGCGGCTGCAGAGCAGGCAGGGTCGCTCCTCAGGACTCACAGGAACAATGCTCACCTGTTTACTCCTCTGAGCACCGGCAACCCTATTTTTCCCTTTTCTATTCCCCCGGCAATGTCTGTATCAAAAGGAGACAGACTTCTCTGAAAGACCCTGCGGTCAATTTGCAGGGCCCTTTATCGCAGAAAGCTGGGCTTTGATTTCAATGGCACTACACTTTTTTTTTTTAAAGGCACTGTATAAAGAAGAAATCTTCAATCACCGCATATAGACTCTTTTCTTGCCCAGTATGCCAGATGCAACCTGCTGTGGAAATGCACAGTTTAGAAGTGGAAGGCAGGCGAGCAAAGGGCTGTAACAAGCACCTTACATGTGAAGAAAAACAAAGGCCACATAATAAGGCCCTCCAAAAGAACCGACAAATAAATAAAAATATTACATAGCACATGCACTCACAGAATTAAACCCCTGTATGTTCCCCGAGGCTGCAAAACGTATTCTTCTGCCAAGTCAATGCAGCCCAAACACAACTTTGCTCTCATGTTTTGGGGGTTTTGTTGGTTTGTTTGTTTGAAGAGTGTTACAAACCAAAGGATCCTTCCGGAAGCATCTGCTGCCGCATGCTCCTGGGACTGCTCTGGGGCTCCCCTAACCAGAGGCGGAGCACCGCACGAGGCTTTGTGCTCATCAAACCTCGGGGCTGCGGTGCCTTCGCCAGCGCCTGTTCCCACCTCCCTGCGGGGACTCCTCTCCCCGGGCCAGCAGCCCCCTGGGCCCTTCCAGCCCCCCTCCGCTGGTCCCCGAGGTCGGCTGCCCGTCGGCCTTGCAGGACCCTGCCCACAGAGCCCGGAGGGGCTTCGGAAGAGCTGATGCTCTCCGCCCCTCGCGCTGGGCTGGCAGGCATGTCTGCAGGCTCTCTACGCACCAGACCCACTTCTCAGCCCTTCCTGCTGCTGGAGGAGGGCAGATAACGTCTTGCAAGGAGGTTCCCTTAACCAGCGTTATCCCACACGGCACAGGATCCAGCCACGTAGTGCTGGTGGCCGTCACACAGGCTCCTCACCAACACCACGGACGCTCTCAGCCCCAGCATCCATCCGGAGCTCCACACTCCTCTTCTGAAACAGGGCAAACAGCTTGGTTTTTACAGGAGTAGTTCCACATAGTCAGGCGTCATCAGATTTTGCCTATGTCTAGTGGACAAAGGCTGCCAGTGGCCATTAAAATATATATATATAAATTTTTAACATGGCATATGTGTTTTTTTATATGGCAGACACACCCTGACATCTGTTCACGTGGAAAACCCAAAGCCAGTACCGAGACACTAAGGAATGCTCAGTTCACACACAGAGCAGAACTGGTTTTATGTCTCTGCGCATCCTCGTCTGTCTTCCCTGCTCCCCGTCTCCACGCGGATGGGAAATTGCGTCCCGGAGGAACTGAGCGTGCGGCTTCGGGCCACGGCGGGTGCAGTCACTGTATGAGCAGCGACCACGCACGTCCGACCCGCTTGCAATCACACTCCAGTGCCCTGCCACAAGCCCAATGCCATCATCTTTGCCTAACCCGATCTGCGCACGATTAAATTGTGGACGCTTTCTGCTTTTTCAGCTGTCCGTCTCACAGAAAGAGCACGGACAGGGCAGGTACGCATTGCTCCAGCCTTGCTGGAGAAGAGGAGCTAATCCATTTACCAGAATCGTTTGTTGATATTACCGATCTCCCACTGAAGTGACCAGAGTAAACCTAAAATATTTTAATCGTTTTTTCCACTGTCGGAAGCCAGGCATAAAAAAAAGCCAAGAGCGTATTTTGGGAGCGCTGTTGGGAGAGATCCCATTGTTCTTTGCCGCATCAATAAAAGCAGTTTTGCTGTTTGATAGTATAAAGTGTTCAAGAACCAGAGGCGACAAAGGAGCAGAATCACCCTGGGAAAGAAAACTTTTAATAGGGACCACACAGAGCCAAACAGCTCTATAAAACAGATCTGCTGGTAATGGAAAACAAGACTCTGAGACAGGCACATCGCAAGCACAAAATCCAGAGCCCTTTGCTAATAATCACGCGTATAATTTCAGTATGCTTTCTAATGTTCCTCAGATACGGTGGATGCTTTTCTTCCTCCACAGCTGCTTTTCGAGTCCATGCACGGATAGACAAGGCAAAAGAGAGGTACTCTCTTTGCTGAGCATCCAATCAACCCCAAATAACCACGATTTTGTCATCACTGGGTGCCTTAACGCTGTCTTCTAACCTCCCCTGACAGCCCGCTCAGGGTAGCTACAAGCTAAGTCATTGCCTGCTGCCGATGGTGCCCTTGAAGTTTGGTCTCCTCCATCTCCCCTGCCTCGATTCAAGCAGGAGCTCCTTCCTGAGGACGGCTGCTCTGCTGAGCCCCGGGATGCTGGGGAATCGCATGCTGGAGGACGGGCCAAGCGAACACCTACGGACTGACGGGTTTCTGCCAAAGCTCCCCCGAGAAGAGCGGGCCATGCTGCTTTTTCATCTGCCACCTTCAGAGGTGACCTTCTCCAGCAGCCTCCCCCTGTTCGGATTCATCCAAGCCCAGCTCCCAGGTGCATACGCCCAGCGGTGCTTTATTAAAAGCCACCTTCTCCTCCTCACATTTTTGGTGACATTGTTTTATGGATTTCCCCACGCGCTCAACCTTTGTTCAAACCATTGGGGAAAACGCTGAAATCTTTATGCTTAAAAACAAAAGCGCCAGGAACAGCAGTCACAGGCGAAGGAAAAGGTGAACTAATTAAACACACCAGAGCGTTCCCTGAAGCATTTTCACAGCCTGGGTGCTACCAGCCCAGACCTCAAGCTACTGCCTGCTGCATTTCCCCCAGCCGCGCTCATACCCAGCCACCAGCCTCCATTCTCGCCCGCAGCGGGAGCAAACACATGCCACCTATTAGCAGCCAAAACCCCGCAGATGGAGCGTGCTTCTCCAGCGCGTGGAAGGCTCTCGACCTGAAGATGTGCCTGAAACCAGGAAGGTGCGGGGGGAGGCACTCCCGGTCCCGGCGCGCCAGCAGAGCAGTTCAAATTAGAATACCCTTTGCTTCCTGGCTTTCAAAACGGACAAAGAAATTGCCTTCAGAGAAGTGGTGTTTATGCGATGACCTTTTCCTATTGTGTCTGCAGGCACTTGAGAACAAAGCTGTGGCAGAGTCTCACTGCAACTTCTGGGCGATGGGAAACGCAGTCATTTCATCGCTGCTGTGGAAGCGGGCAGTCGGTTCAGGGTTCAAGAGTTTTTTCGTTGGCGTTATTTTGCTGGGATATTCAACCAGGGCTGAGGACTAGAAACCCTCCGCAACAGCTCAGCCTGACATCCCCCCGAGTCCCACATGCTGTTTCCAGCAACTGCCTCAAGAGCGTTTGCAGCACTCAGAGCTTTTAAGTGCCACTCTCGGGCTTCTTGGCTAGTTCAAATCACATTTTGTAAAGGGGAAAGCAATCTACAGGGTGCAGGGATCTGGGTGCGCTCACCGGGAATAGTAACTGCTCACGATGCAGCTCAAGCACAGCCAAACGCACCGGCCAGGTTTCATGCAGACAGGTCCTCTCCGCAGATTTAGGCTTGCCCAAGGATTTACTGTGTGAGTGCGGGGCACTGCCGGGACAAGGGCTCCTGCAGACCAATTCCTCGCCACTTCCAACCTGGGCTGCAGCAGAAAAGCACACCTCTCGGCAGTCCGCAGCCACCAAGCTCAGAAAGCCCCCTCTCCAAACTCTCTTCCACGACCTTACAGTCATATTTCCATCCAAGAGACAACAAGGAAACTTTTGGGGCACAGCCTATACAAAAACTGCCTGTCTTACTAACCAAGTAAAGGCCGGCCGTTCCCATAAGACTATCCAGTGGCAAGGGAGAGGTCGGGAGTCCAAGAGGAGCCCGTTCCCATCCCTGTCCTGGTCCCTGAGGGAGGATGAGAGTCAAACCACCAGAGGATGGAGCTGCCAGTCCCCCACCTTGCTCATCCACTAACCCTCCGTGCAACCTCAGGCAAATTCCGGGTCTGCAGGACCTTCACCTCCCGGCCCAGAAAGGGAGGGGTGCTCCCTGTAAAGCCATCGGGACAAAAGGACCTACAGTATACATGGAGGGGAAAAAAGAAAACCCAACAAACTAAGAAAAGCCTTGCAGCTCTGCGAGGCACAGTACAAAAGCCTTATTGCCAGTCAATGGGAACAGACTATTTATAGCTGAGGATCATTAACTGTATTAAAAAAGTTTGATGTTCTCTAACAATCTATGTCATTTCAAAACGCTGGCCTTCCCCCCGACGGCCGGCTGATAACTGGAGCGGCAGTGCTGAATGGAGGTAATTATACGCTAGTTCAATAGGCTGAGCCCGCGACTGCACCCAGCCCCGCTCTGAAAGCAAGCGTGTCCTTTCCCCAGGGCTCTTATTTAAATATTATGCCAGCTCCCACAGCCCACCACGGGAAGAATACTGCCATGTATACTCTCATAAAACTGCATAATTATGAATAATGCCTTGGTTTTTAACAAAATAAATCGCCATGTACCAAAGAAGTGCTTATTCCAACCTAGTGCTGGAAGAGATTAAAATGCCAAGTGAAGGGATGCATCCCTCTTCTGGAACACTGATGCTCACCGTTATTTATTTCTTTCTGTTGGCTACACCAACTACCTGACTGCGGGGTAAGGGCAGGACTGGCAGGATCACTGAAGCGTCTGGAGCCCACCACCGTTCGAGGGAGGATGTGGACGAGAGGTGCTGAGCATCATCCAGAACAGCAGTTCCTGGGCTCCTCCGGTATCAATCCCCAGACACGCTCTTCCAGCCCCGCTCAGGACATGGACAACGAGGCACACTTGATTCTCATCCAGCTCAAAGTTTATCAGCTTGTAAGAAACGTACAAGCAAGAAACCACAGATAAAGCATTGCCGATTGTTATCGCCAAGAATAAAGCTCTTGTGATATGACACACTGAACATACGGTTTTAAAGACTTAATGTTTTGATCCACTACACGATGCCATTGTCATTTCAGCCTGGTAAGAGTGACATCCGCCTGACACCATGTTTCATCCATCACAGGATGCACACTTTATCCTTCGCCAAGAGAGCGCAGGACCCAGAAACAAGGCAGCCACCACGGAGGTTTCCGCACGGCTACCGCTCCAGCCAGGCGCTCAAGGCAAGCTGCGAAAATCATCTCCTTCAATGGGCTGCGCCACAAAGAGAACCCGTATAAAAGAGGAGCTATTGATTGTTTTGACTATTTCAACATCTACCGAGCCCAGCTGATGCTATCTCTGTTCTGCCAGAGCCCACCTAAGCCCATGAGCCGCCCCCAGCCCCATCGATCCTTTGGACCTCCAGCGAGGCTGCAGGAACACACCGACCCGGCACAGCCGGCAGCACCAACTCCCCACCAGCCCTCACCACAGCGCTCCCTCGCTAGAAAGGGGAATGTTTCACCATCGCCATCGTTAGCCCAAATCCAGCTGAATCTGACAGCAATCAGAAGCAGTTGCCATCCAAACACCCGTTGGCAGCTGGTGTGAAATACAGGCCACGAAAATGGGTTTTAAATGGCTCTCACACACATCACAGGCAGGGAGGTAACCGGCAACCTTGCCAGAAGCCAGAGGAAAGGAGCTGGGGACTGAAAGGGCAGAAGGCTGCCTAATGAAGGCACAGGGGTTCCTTACAGCCCAGTTACCCTCTCCTCTGCAGGTCGTGGTGAAGGCGGGACGTCGTTGGAAACTCGCTGCCTGGCTGCGCTCTGTCTGTGAGGAGGATGAAAAGAGGTCTTTGGTCTCTTGGTTGTCAGTCTAGCATCCTTCACCGGCACTAATTTCACTGCACCATTTTAGAAGATGAAACGCAGAGGCCAATGGTCCTTTGCTTTCGATGGAAATCACCTCTTCCACCTGAGCATCACGCTGCTTCTCCTCATTTAACACAGTCTGGCACCTGCGCACTGTTAAAATCCTTCAAGGAGCTCCAGGCAGTTGACAAAAGGCGAGTGCATCGCTACCAGTCACGTAGCACCGACGGGCAAACCGAGGCACGGAGCTGGGAGGAGGTTTGCCCCGAGTGAACCAGCAGCAGAGCTGAAGCCAGACCCTCGTGCGAGCTCCCTCTGGGCTGGCTGATGCGGGAAAGCAGCTCAGCAGAGACAAGGGCACGAAGCACTTGGCACGAGCCATCACACCGTAACTCATTAACTGGCTGCATTTTGACTTTAAAATGTCCAAACTTGGCCAACCAGGAACTCACAGCTTGCGTATGAGGTGAGCCACACAGATTTTCGAAACCAGCAATGCTGAGCTCAAAAGCAAACTCCCAGCAAACTAAGCCCAAAACCCAGAACATAATGATGCTCCTGGGTGCAAGCTTTAGGCTTTGATCTGTACTGCATCTGGGCTGAGAAAAACAGGTTTGCCCCCGAAAGCAGCAGAGACAGTGTACAGACAGGCCAGGAGACCGGCTGACGGCAGCGGGCACGCCACTACGCAGGGATTAGCAAGCTAAGAGCATAAACCAGCAGCTCCATGGCAGAAAACCCACTGGCGTCAGCACCAGCCCAGCCCGGGGTCTGATGCGCTCTTTGCTGAGTGGTTCCGTATTTTCTTGGTTCTGTATTTTCTTAGCGAGAGGCCAGACACGGCAGTAACGCTCCGTGAAGCTATACATTTACTCTGAGAACAGCGAGGCTAATTACCCTGCCAAGCCTCTCTGCGTTTTGAAGCACCTTCCCTTTAAACCCTCAATAATAAGGGCTCTCCTTCCAAATACTGCATGCAGCTCTTGTTTCTCGAGTTGCCATCACTACAGAGCACTGTTTGCGGGTCCCTCCAGCCTGGTACAGCTTCACTGGAGCTCAGCTCCCCGAGGAGGAGGAGGGAGCGCTGATCCGGGGGGGAATGGGCATGCTGGCTGCTGCTGCCCTGCCCAAATTGCGAAAGCATCTTCGGCACGGGCCGAGGACTTCCCCAAGCCCCACACCAGCTCCGAGGGGTTTTTCGTAACACATTTTGTGGCAGATCCTCCCGTCTTTGCTCCCTGTGCAGAGAAGTTTCCGGTCCATCATGGCGGCTGCCTGGGGCTCCTGCCTCACCACGCTGCTCTCTCCAGATAAACACGGTGCTTTTTAAAATTATCTTTTGCCCACAAGCGAGACACGCACAAAAGCAGCCTTTCTGCTAGTCAATAATGGAAACTTTCAATAGATCAGGAGCAGAGATATATTCAGCATGTTTCGAATCAAGTTCAGAAAGACAGCTAGGGAAAGAGGGGAGAACATTCAGGTATCTGGAGGCTTTCTGGCATTTTGGTAATTTTTCCATCTTCAGTACCAGAACAAAAGGTTTGGGTTTGTTTGTGGGTTTCTTTTGTTTTTTTTTTTTAAAGAATTTGCATCTTGGAGTTCTGTATTTTTTTCCTCCCCAAAAAACTTTCCCCCAAAGTCTGACCAGAAAACGTAGGGAAGTTGCTGTTACCTGTTATTTGGAGGTCACCACTTTCTTGATTTCCACATGTGGACCAAATACATCTACCCTGGCCGGCTAGGGCCTCTAACGGGAAAGAACTCAAAACTCTCAGGGGAAAAAAAAAAAGAAAAAAAATCATGTAAACATATGGAAACCTGTAAAGTGAGTTACACAGGCAGCCAGGGTGGGCAAATGCTGCTGCCACCGGCCCGCAGCGAGCAGAAGGGCTCGGCACGGCACAGGCCTCCCGAAAGCGGGCACGAGTGCTCCCGCCAGAGCCCAGCAGGGCTGGGACCGGCGGCGGCTCGGGGACAGGCAGCAAAGTGACAAAACGGAGGGGCTTGCTCTGCCGGGAGGCTCCATCCTGTCCCCACAGCCATACCGTCCTCTCCGGGTTCCCGATCCGGCTGTGCAGGGAACGCGGGGTGGGGGAAGACCCCGTCCTCTTGTTCGCCTGCAACAACGCCCCGTGCCCCACCGAAGTCTCCCACGGCGCTACGCGTCTAAGACTTTGCAGGAGATAATGCGACGCTCAAGGCCAACATTAGCAATGCCTGTCTCAACTAATCAGCAGGCAATTAGCTGGAAGAATTCAGGGTGAAGCTTCAGACGAAGAGTAAACCTTCAGCCACTAAATTCCATCCTCAAATAATGAGACTTTATTTTAATTTCACAGTGATAATATTGCAGAGCATCCCCTCCCCTTATTTACCTCCAGGAAGTAACATTAGCATTAAAAAAAAAAATTAAAAAAAAAAAAATCCAGCAACCGGCTTCCACCTATTCCTATATATCATCCATCATTTAATTTGAGAATTAAGCTCTGTTAATGGACGCAAACTATCATTCTGAGCATGCAGGCAGTGTTAATATTTGAATACGCTAACAACAACAACAAAACATAGAGGACTAATACATGCATGGTCATTCTTTCTAACAGGAAGGATTCAGTTTTAATTTTCACAGAATATTAAACCAAATTTTAATTAGATTACACTAGTTCCTCCCTAATAAGTGCTTGCAAGGGGAACTCCATTGTGCAGAAATACGCTCCGCAGTAGAACAGAAAAACTTGCCATTTAAGTAGCTTAATCACTGAAGAGCTTTGGGGTGGCTCCTTTTTTTTTTTTTTTTTTCATTGTAGCCTTCTCACACTTTGCAAAGAGATTGTCAGAGATGTTTAGTCATAATCATTTCTCCGGAAAATGAAAACTGAGCTTGACAAACAGGAGTGAGACCAGAAAAGAAACGAGAAGAAAAAAACCTGTCAATATGTGAAAGACATCCTGTTCCTTCCCAATGATCCAAGACACCAAGGTTTGCTACTTTAAAATATAAAAAAGGGAACAATCTCCAAGGAACAGCTTGTATGCAGTGGAGACCAGCGCTGCCTCCACTGTATTCTTCTTTACTAGCTAATGAAACCGGTTGTGCACTTTTGCTGTGAAGGCGAATTTAAAAACAAGAAAAGCAAAGAAGGTTAAATATGTCGATAGAGCATCACCCTTGCGTAAGCCCACATCTGCCACGGAGGTCAGAGCCCCAACAGCAGCGATGCTCAACGCTGCGCGAGACGGATCAGCTCAGCTGCACAGAACATCGCTCCAAGACATCCCCTCCTTGTTTTATCCTGCCGAACTTATGGATGTGACTCGCTCGTCCCTCTCCCCCTCTTTCCCTGGGTGTCTTGCAGCTTTCACCGAAGTCAGAGGCCAGCTGGCAACTCAGCACATCCGAAAACCAGAACCCACCTACCAATCTTATTTCTCGCCTTGGCGGAGTCTGCAGTCCCGAGTTAACCCCCCTCGGGTACTGCCCTGCTGAGCTCTCTGCCTCCTCCCTCCAGGGTCTGGACCTCTTTGCTGCACGGACGAGCCGGTGCGAGACGTGGGGATGCCTCGAGGGGCTCAAGCCCCACACTGGGCAGAATGGTAATTTCCTGCACCTGGAAAAACTGCGATCCCATCCAACCTCCTTTCTACATCATACAGGATAATCGGGAAAACAGTTTAAAAATAATGTCTATTTTTAAGTGTTCTAATCCTAATTAACAAAATCTCACCAGGACTGGGAGGGGGGAAGCAATTATACAGAATCCTGTGTTGACACAGTCCTGTGATTACAGGTGTAGTTACCCAACGCACGCAGTGACGAGGAATCTCTCCTGCACATCCCCTTCCAAAGCAAGACCTGGAAGCTATATAACAATGGGGAGTTAGGGCAAAAAACAACTATTTTGCCAGCTCCCACAGCTGCTGCTCCACTATTGCTTCTGCTGACCGAAGCGGTGGGAGGACACCCCGAGGCACTGCCCCTCCAAACCCAGGCTGCCCAGTTGCCCGTTCTCCCTCCAGCCCGGGCAGGCGATGGGCAACATTCCGCACGCTGCGGAGCACTGAGGCGCAAGGAGGCGGGCGGCGGGTCCTGTGCTGAGCAAGGGCATCAAGAATATGCAGGCACACACCAAGGAGGATGGAAATCCAGGATGCAGAGCTTCAGCGCCAAAGAGCAGGGTTTGAGACACACGGAATAAGAGGGTCTCCCCTCCGCCAGCCGGCCGTGAGGCACAGCATGGCACACTCACCCAGGGCAGGAGCGGGGATTTCGTTCCTGCCGCTGCAGCACATCTCCATCGTGGTATTGTGCAAGTCTCGGTACACGTCCCAGCCTCTCAGCATGTAGGACTACTTAATCCTTGTGCTTCTTCTGAGAATGAAGGTGTCTTCACGTGTAAATGTCCTAAGTGTCTTAAGTTTTCAAATGCAATTAAGAAAAGCTACGAGAAGTGCCAGCCGACTTGGTAAACAGACCGAAGTGATGAGGAGAAGGACCCAGCCCTTGGCTCGCTGAAAAACAGGTCCCTTTTCAGTGCCTCAAGTCAAGCATCCTAAAAATCACAGGTGACTTCTGGAAGCCCTTGGCCACCAGTCACTTGGTGGTGGGAGCTGCTACCGTGGTGGCTGCCTGCATTCGAGGGCTGTTCCTGCTGCCACGCCAGCCGAGGTGCCGCGGAGGAGGCACACCACCGGCAGCAGGGACAACAGCTCTGCGGGACGGGACCAAAACCACGAGACAGCCCCAAATCTCCGCGTTCACCTCTGGGCAAAATAAAACAACACTGCAGCCTGTCTGACACAGGGGTCCTCCAGTGCCAGAACCGGCCCTGACGGCCGCCTGCTCTCCCCGACGCTGGCACGGGGCAGCACGTGCTGGACCACGGGTGACCTGCGCCACCGTCAGAGGGACCCGATGTCAGCATGGGCAAAAGTCGGCCATGGGTGACACAGCACAACAGCAGGTCCAGCTCTGCGGGTCAGGTACAGGCCGCCCTAAACAAAGTGCGTCCCCCCCTCCTTGTGAGCAGTGGCCTTTTTCATATATTCTTCTTCCTTTGTTTTTTATTCTTTCCACTCTTTACTCCATCAGCCCCCGTGTTTACAGCTCACTACACCACAAATCCTTATTTCATGTCACCCACTGGCCCAAGCTGTCCCCACTCACTGTTTCTCCTAGACAAGTTAATAAGATGGAAGGCTCCCCGGAGGCCTCGAGCCAGCGAACATTATCACTTGGAAGCAAGGCAGAAATACTGACACATCGGAAATGACTTCAAGCCTATTAATTACCCTTTCTTCTCTGGCAGATCTTTGAGAGCGAGCTTGACAAATTGAAAGGCAGGAGAGATCATCCTTCCCTGCCCCAGAAAGAGCTCCCACCCACATCAACAACAGCAAAACACACACCCCCCCTCAAAAAACCCCCACCATTCTTTGTTTTGTTATCAATTAATTCATCAAAAATTAGCCGAAACAGAGGCTGCCTGTTCATGACAGACCTGCCCTTCCCTTTGTGGTCCCATTTCCTAGGGGCCGGCGGAGGCAGGATGCCGCCTCGCAGCCCACGGGGAGCGGGAGAGGCTCCGATGGGGATGGCGCTGGCTGGGGACCCCGCAGGCGCCGGGAGCATCGGCACAGCTCTCCCAGCTGCCGGGGACATGGAAAATCAGCTGCTGCTGCACCGGGAAAGCGGCTCTTAGTTCGGAGCTTCCCATCACTGAATGTCAATAACCGCCGTGAGTACGATCAAACCTGGTACCCAGATGCACTTCCAAATCTCAGTGAATACCCCTCAGCCCATTCTTCCCCTCCCTCAACATGTATTTTAAAATCCTTGCTGGCATAATTGATCCTAATTATTATAAGCATTAGATATTAAATGCATTCCTACTTGCAACACGGCTTCAACTATGGGTTTTCAGCAAAGCCTATTGTACAAATAAATGACTGGATTTCTTATTCAAGAGCTTCACATCTGACAGTATTAATTTTGATGCAAAGTAGCCACGCAAGTCTAGATAAAGTCACTACCTTCCACTACGGCTTTATTTTTAAGGTGATTTTCATAATTTCTGGTTTAAAAAAAAAACCCTACAAAATAACTTGAACAAAAATCTCAAGCCATTACCTAGAAAACTATCATTAAATCATTTGTTCATTTTTATTAGTATCATTGTAATTAAAGAGAATCATATTTCAAAAATACATCTTCAACAGCACTTATCAAAACCCATCCCTGCAGCCTATCAATTAGTATTACAATAACCTCGCTCCCTTGTTGCCTTTGCTATTAGCATTTTGATTGAATGTCTGTTGAAAAGTGACTGGTAACAGAAGATTGTGTTCAGAAAGTAATGTTTCTTTATTCGCTTTCACTGAAGCTTGTCTAGTTGTCTCCAGTTCCTACTCAAAAGAGACAAGACAGTTCCAAAAGCAGTAATTTTGATGCAGGATTATTTTTTTTTCTTCTCGGCGAGGTGAGATAGATTGGGTTAGGCTGGACACAAATGCTATTAAATCACTTGACAGCAGATTTGGGGTCTGCTATCGGCTCTGACCTGAACACACTCGAACACGCACAAACTACCGGAGAGGTGTCACGGCAGCAACAGCCGATAAACGTGGCCCCAATGAGCCGGGCAAACACACCACAGGTCTTCGCAAATGACCTTTCGAGAGATTCAATAATAATAATAATAATAATTAATAATGCATGAACTACTCAGGGAAGTTTTTGGCTACGTTTATTACTAACAGTAATGAATGTAAAAGGCAACAATTTATCAGATAACCCTTCGCACTTCGGGAATGTATCACTGCAACTCGGAGAGAGTTAAGTTCGCCAGCCATAATAAAGCTTCTAACGAAGGATAGATCTGTAACTAACGTCATTACGGAGGGGAAATGGATGCATTCGGCAAGTACCATGAATTATAAAGACAAGAGTTCATTAAATCTACCACATTAAAATAAAAATGACCTGCATGTCAGACAGTTCTATTTACTGATATTCCCGCTGCCGATGCCTTCCCCTGATAAATCACCTTCAGCAGGCACAGCCAACAGTTATCCAAAAACATTTCCATTACTTGGACGTGCTGGAAACTCATGAGCACTGTTGGGTCACCCTATAAAAACCCCACGATCGCAAGGTTTTGAGGCTTTGCGGGGAAAACAAGCCGACCCCAGCGCCGAGTCCCCCTCCTGCCTCTCCCCCGGCGCGCTCCCTCCGCTTCCAGCGTGGCAGCGGTGAAAGTCAATTAAAATAATAAGCAATCTAGCAGGGAGTAAAGAGGGAAGCGTCCAGCGACTGTTGGCGTGGCTGGCACGGGGCTGGTACCGACCCCCATGCCAAAGCACAGCGTTCACCACGCCACTGGGTTGGGCGCGGGGGCTCAAAGGCAGCGGCCGGTCCCGCCGTGCTTCCTCCCCTTCCTCAGCCTCCTCCATCCCGCCTGCCGCCCGGCCCAGCTCCCGCGCTCCTCCTCGCGCTGCCGGGGAAGGCTCCCCGAAGCCGCCCTCCTCCTCGGCAGCTCCCGGCCCCGCTGGCAGCCAGCCAGGAGCCTGTAACGGTGTCAGGTAGCAATTTCATTTTTAAAATGCTCTTATCAAAGATTTAAGGTGAAAGATAAGGAGAGCATACTAAATCATCATAAAGGAAACACTGTACAAGGCATAGCATTTTACAAATCAAAACAGTTATCAAAATGAAAAGGTATGAATATAAAAACAAATGGAGCCAGCGCCGAGGAGAGGCGGGGAGGGAGCGTGCCAGATTCGGGAGACATTGATCAGATTTCAGGTTTTCTTGGCAAGACTCGAAGCCTGCGAAGAACGGGAGCAGCAACACTTTCACTGTCACTTTAAAACAGAAATAAAATGCCAGGTACATTTATATGTGAGCGTGTACACACACACACATCTATACACAAATACGCGCTTATTTATGTGCCTTTTCATATAGATAGATCTATAAATATAGATACATATTTTTCATACCATTACCCACGGCTGTTGGGTGCTTTTATCAAAGTCACCTGACTTGGAAAGCATCTGTTGTTAATACCACTGTTTTATTATTTATCAAATCCATTTCTTCATAGAATGACTAATTTCATACCCACAGCTGCTCCCATCTTCCCGCGCAGCTGCTCCTTCCCCGAGCAGCCGGGCAGGTTATCGGCCCCCCTCCGTCTCCCACCACCACGTGGCTGAACCCTGCATGCCCCGGACCCGGTACGGAACCAGCACTCTGGGCTCCTGCCCCGCCAGGGACAAAGCCAAACGGAGCCAAACGGCCAAGCAAAAACCCATGTGGCCCCACCAGG
Source organism: Burhinus bistriatus (assembly GCA_013397275.1). Taxonomy (NCBI): domain Eukaryota; kingdom Metazoa; phylum Chordata; class Aves; order Charadriiformes; family Burhinidae; genus Burhinus; species Burhinus bistriatus. The sequence goes on along the minus strand of VYXH01004368.1, from coordinate 767,045 downwards.
AGGGGAAACGGGCTGCTGATTTGCAAGAAAAAAAATCCCACAATTTTGTAATCTAATTTTTTTGGTTTGTTTGATTTCCTGTGATTGCAGGGAACTTCCAGACACTGGAGGAAAACAAATGTTTTTACTTCTTTGTGCCTGCAGGACGGAGCTTGCCAGCAGCAGGGCAGCAAGCCCTGCACTCCAGGGACAGCCGGGCACGGAGAGCAGAGACCGGAACGGAGGGAGACAGGCTCGCAGAAACAGAGAGATCGGCAAAAGCCAAACCCACCTCCAATACCTTTGAGTGATTTTAGCTCTCCCGAACTTCCCGTGAGCTGTCGGGGGAGTATTTGCTGCTACAACGATGCATAAAGCATATTCTCTTGCCAGGCTTCTCCCTGCGGATCCTGCCCTGATTTTGAGCGCGCTGTTGAACACGTGTGTTCACGCGTGACTCGTGCAACGGGCGAGGAGGGCGGTTTCCAGCCCAGAGCCTCGCTGCGCCCGAGGCCAACCACACAACTCTCGAATGACCTACACCGGGGCCGGTGACCGTCCCACGAAGAGTAAACAGGGAGAGATGGTGCCGTGGTCCAAGACCCGGCCCCGCAGCGACTCCGTTCACGGCCGGATCCCCCGATGCCCACACCTTCCCAGCTTTGCCGGCACGCTGCGAGCCTTAACTCACCACGCGCCTGCAAAGAGCTCTGAAAGCCCTCGAGGGCTGCGTCGGGGTAGTTGTGTTGTATCTGTTCGCTCCTGGTCTTCTTCCAAAGTGGAGAAATGAAGAAGTTGTTAGCACTCGTAGGTGTTTGAAAATGGAGAACAATCTGCAAATTATTACATTAGTCGAAGGCAGCCTTTCTGGTCCAGAAAACACTCGATAAATTAAAAAGAAAAAACCTCACAACCCAAATCTGCCGACCTGCGGTTTTCTGAAAGAAGCTGTTTTTCAACTTACTTACTCTATTGGCTCCAGCGAAAAAAGCGCCAGATGTTCTTATTTCAGCTTATATATACAGAAAACACACAGAATAAGCAAAATCACTCCTTGCCAGTATGTATTAATCAACCTAATTAAAGAAATCTCCCATCAAAACTTAACGTTTTGGGAAAACCACTATGGAGTACAGGTAAGAGGGCACCGATGTGAAGCGGCGCGGACCCCCCGAGCTCCGTGCGACACAGCCCAGCCAGCGACACTCCGCACGCCCCAGCACAGTTCAAGGGGTCTCACGTGAAGGCAGGAAAGAAGGGCAAGATGAAATGGTGGAAGAATCACTCTTTTTAGAGGTGTTTTGCTCTTCCCTCGCTGCTAACGCCGGTGGGGAGGTGAAGACAGAGGTAGAGAAATCAATCCTGGCCCTTTTCAGCCAAGAAGTGGGAAGGAGCCAGTAAAGCCACGGGCAAGGCCAGGCTGAGGTACAGCCCAGCGCTCAGCGCTGCCCCTCACGACGCCCTCACCTCGTACCGACAGTGCCCGTCGGGGCGCCCGGTCTCGCCGCCATTTGCCACGGGCTCACCAAAACAGACAGATTTACCATTTACTATTTACGGCAGCAAACCGTCTGTCCTTGCAGCTCCTAATTTGTTCAAGTCCAGAGCAGGAACTGGACTGTAACTGTGGCTCGGGGCTTCCGATTTTCTCTCTCTCTGGTGGAAGAGCCCCTGAAACGCAGGACACACGGGTGCAGCCCAGCCGTCAGGTAAGAGCTGCCGACTGGTGCAGGGCTCTCCGCAGGGAGCGGCAGGACCCAAGCCCTCCCCGTGTCACCGCCTGCAAACCACCACGGTGACACAGGGCAGGGACACGGTGCTCCCACGGGCCGGAGAGCTGGCAGATATGTTGGGGCTGCAGAGAACCACCATGACCTGTACCTCCTCCCACTCACAGAAGTCAGCAGCTCTCCAGGAGCGCCTAACACCCGCCGAGCCTTGCTCGGCACAGCAGAAACCCAGAGCTGTACCAGCGGAAACCAGAGAAAAGTAATGGGCTTTCTTGGCCCACTCTGCAAGAATATTTTCACCTGTGAAATCCCAGACAGCCTCCCACGCAAAATCCCTGCCCGCACAGACGGCTGCCTTGTCCTGCATGCCTGACCAGCCCTGCACGCGTGAGCTGGGGACACCGAGATTCCCGGGCTGCAGCCACAACACCGCCAGTTCTGGCGCCACCGAAATCAGGCAGGAGAGAGTCAGGGATGGAGCTGCAAACGCCCCAGGCAGCGAGAGCCGAGGGGCAGAGGCAGCCGCCTGCCTTTACTGGCCCAAAGCAGCCGGGGCTGTGCGGCGGGAGCGGGGCAAACCAGCGGCTGGCGAAAGCCGGAGCAGGAGGCGAGGAAGAGGAAGGCTCTGCGGGACCTGCCCGGAGACCAGGCAGTGTTACTGCAGCACACGTTTTACATAGCTAAGCTAGTAATTTTAACAGCTTCTAATTTGCTAATACAAGAGGATTGATTAGGTGGAACGTATCCACGCAAGAGCTGTAAACCGTTAATTGCAGGGTAGCAGTGTTTCCATTCACACACCCCATTGCCAAGCTCCCCTTCGGCACAGAGTCACTCCAAGCTTCTGCCTCGCAAAAATGACCCCGGGAGCAATTTCTGCTCCCCAGGGAGAGAGCGGGGCCCGGGTCAGCCACTCGCTCCAGCACACCCGCCCGGCCAGCAAGGCAGGAGCATGCCATTGCATACCTGCGCGGACGCACCCCGCAGCACCGACCAACATCCCCCACCTGAATTACCGACACTCAAAAATAAATGCTCCGAAAAGCAGAATCGCAGGCGGGGATGGCGAGGACAGCAGAGAGCGACGGCATGGCAGAGCCCGCTCCAACAGGAGGTTCAGGGGGGAAAAGCCTTGCCTTGCGCTACCGGTATTATTTACGTAACCCACATTTCTGCTGAATCTCAAGATCTTTGGGATAGGGGATGTGTTATCTGTTTGTTTAACAGGTCACCAGGAGGCTTTACCTACGGTAACGGCCTTGTAAAATTAAAGGCTTCGGCAGCATCCGGGTCCCAGGCGCGAGCGAGGAGGCAGCTGCTGGAAGTGCTTTACTCTGGGGACTGCACCGGCCCCCTTTCGGGGACACCAAATGGCTTCGGTGCACCGTCCCTCAGCCTCTCCAGGCCGCTGGGAATGTTCTCCTCACTTCAGTAAAAGTGCTCTAGAAGCTTTATTATCAAAACCAGCAGATATAAAGCACAGATACAAAAAAAATAAAAAGCCTCCTCCCCCCAGCGCGTATCTGAGAGGACTCACCCAGTTTGCTCTCAGCGATCCACTGGGAAAAGAAAACACCGCAGCAGGCAGTGAATGCTGAGCAGTGTGTCTCAGTATTTTCATATCACATTTTTGGGCGCGGGCATGCTGTGAGTAGCTGCCTATTTTCTCAAGGTCACCACGCTGATTTTAATTCTGCTCATTGTATTAAGACTGCCCCTCTATGTAAATGTTGCATTTTGTTCTCCTCCTGTTTCTGGCCTTTCCTCAATTAACATTTTCAAATAGTCCCACAAGACTCGAAGCGCTACCTGCTAATCACTTCGCTCCTGCATTCTGGGAAGCAAAAGGGGTTTTGGTTTCATCAGCTGAGTAGATTCATAAGCAAGAACTTATTCACGGCATTTAGGGTTTCTTTCCATTCACAGATCATCAGGATTTTTGCTAATTTATCTGTCACTCAAACTGGTGGCTCAGCAGTGACAATAAAGATGGCAAACTGAAACCGTATTAAAATGACCTCACTGCCTTCTCAACGCAGCGTCAACGGGGAAGATTACCTTGTCTAACGCAAGCACTCATCCCTGCAGAGCTCAGGCGTACCGACTTTCTGCAAGCATAACAGAACTATTATCATATTTTTAAAAAAGTTCTTAAATATTTGCACAACTCTTGCTTTACGTTTCCTGAAGAACCTTTCAGAGATGAGAAGGCTCTACTGATTTACTTTGCACTCTGCAATACGACTGTAGTCTAATTGCATTAAGTTATCGATACTGTTCGGTACGAAGCAAATGGGAAGATTTTTCTTTTTAAGAGAGTGACTGTTAACCACAGTTCTACAGGAAGGAAATGCCCAGTTTTCTGCCCGCGGTCCTGCCTACGTCTAGCCCTGGACGCCACGCAGACATCTTCTGCAAGACCAACGCTGCCATCTCCCATCTTTCTGCGCTTTCCCATCCGAGGCATCTGGGTATCAGCCGCTGGCGATCTGCAAAACCATCATTTATTGCACCCCAGTCATTTCAGAAAGCTTAACTGATATTTGAAAAGCTATTTAGTATCTTCCATATACAGGTGCCACAGAAAATCCTGAATTTCCTCCTGCACACCTCTTCCTTCCCGCAGGTTCTGTGCTCCGGCTGCAATCCTCCCTTCCTGCAGTCGTTTCCATCACGGAATGAGAGCGGGACGTTGCCTCCTGCATTTGCTGGCGCCTGGCACCCGCTGTGCAGAGCTGTCAGTGGCCCAGCACTGGCCGCCAGGGATGCCGCCCGCCAGGGATGCCGCCCGCCCCGTGCCTCCCGTGGGAGAGGGTGCGGAGGGCGAGCGCCCAGGCCTGAGCCCTTCAGTCAGCGTCTCCCCTTGTCGCCACCTGTATCAGGGCTAATCGAAAGCGCGCTGGACAAATTAAGAAGGTCAAAAAGGGCTGGCTGCGTAGGGCTCTCCCTCTGGGGAGAGGGAATTAAATAATTTGTTTACACGCGTTAACTATGAGGACAAGACGCGAATGAGTGCTACAAACCTACTGTCCTTTACAATATACTTTAAAGTTGATATTTACCTTAAAGTCTGATTGTGTAACTGGAGAGTTCCAAACTAATTGCTGGGCTGTGTTTGCAACCTTTACTGGAGGTTGGCAGGATTTTTTTTTTTCGTATTATTATTGAATTTGGTTTTTAAACAAGAAAATAAAAATGTCAAGCCATCTCCCGAGTGCTGCTGGCAAGCCGAGTCTCTCCCCTTCTTTAGAGAAAGCATTTGCACACATCTATTCCTTCGGTGCGTCCCGGCCAGTGCAGCTGCTCGCTCTTTCTCCTCCTCTGGATGTAATTTTCATTACTGGTATAAAATTAAGCAATAAGGTATGACAGACAGTACATAGCTGGGCAATTATTCCAAGCCTCAGGTGGTGTTATCCGGCATGAGGCTGGGGGCAGAATGACTGTAACCACCCGAGACGTTCAATAATCGCCTGGAAAAGCGTGGCCAGGAGCCTGATTTGCTATTCTGAAATGGAGTCTACTGGGATGCAGGGCTCATACTGGCTTGAATGCATTTATTTTTACACTTCACATAAGGTGCCCTGATGCAGCACCAATAGGCGCTGGCCAGGAAATTAAAAGACAAGGGAGATGGATCCAAGAATTGGCAGCTTTTCCTTTTTGTGTTTCTTAACACCGAAGTAGGGAGCAGCACCAAGGCTGTCGAGCTTGGTGCGACCAGCACGTCGCCGTGCGAAAGCCACCCCAGCAGTGGCTGACGCCAGCAGTGGCTGTCACCCTTGCCTGGGGGATAACAGTCATGGTCCCCACTGCCCGACACAGAGGCTAAGGGGGAGAAATCAATGCCAAATGGGAAACTGGCAGGACGTGGCCACCCAGCCCTGAGAGCAGGGCTGAAACCAGGAGCCCCTTCCCCGTGCTGCGCCTCACCAGCGGCGGCCATCCCGACTCCTACCTTGGTTCCACCCGGGATGGAGGTGAACTCACGACACGAAGCAGAGATGTGAATATTGCTCTTCAGCGTTGCAGCCATTAATGTGTTTTATGACATGAATATTTATAAGTGAGGATGTAATATTAAAAACACACACACATAAAATATTAACACGGCACATGTCATAGCTGCCGTCTAAATAGGTAGGTATGACTGACGGTATTATCGCTCAGCCATCCCCACTTTCACTGATAGGTCTGTGAATGGTAAATAATATTAACTAATGGAGCTTCACAGCCTTCGTGAAGTTTTGAAGCAAGTATTTGCTTAAAAAGCACTCTAAAAACTCCCCTGTCTGCAGCTACTCCTGCCGCTGATCCTCTGTGCCTTTGGCAGAAGACAAACACTCTGCGTCTCTGTGCATCAAGGGTTAAAGTCTCTCTCCGTGTTGCAAACCCCAGGTCCCTGGGATGAATTTCACCGGCTTGGGAGCGGGGAGGCCGAACGCCAGCGCTTCCCTCAAAACAACTGCACTCTCTGGAGTCCCATTTATGAAGTGATAAAACTGACAAGGGAATAAAAGCCCGTCTCATCTAGGAAAGCAATAACAATAATACCACCTCCATTTATATCTTATGTCACACTTTTCATCCAAAGCCCTTAAAGCACTTTATGCTCTAAAAAAATACCACCACTGTGTTTGTGGATGCTTTTCCAGGATCCTACAGATCAAACCTGGCCAAACAGCAGCTCTCCATTTAGCCCCATCCTTCTAAAAGCAAAACTGTGCGAGCAGGCGAAAGGTTCCCTCCGAGTCGTCCTCAAAACGCTCGGTGCTATCTCCAGACTGCTGCCAAGAAACGCTACACTGAAAATGACCAAATTTGGCAATTATTTCTATATATTTTAAATACTCTTTACTCAAAACTGCCTGGGGATGTGTTTTTAAATGCACATGACCTTGCTTTACTTGAGGGAGATGGCAATAAACAAATAATTGCAGTGACTCTTAATTATATTTATATCTCATCTATAAAAATGTCAATTATAACTTCAGAGGTCAACTACAAAACTGAGGTTTTGGCAGCCAGACAGAACACAAAAGGCTATTTTTCTCCTAAGAAAAGCATCACCATTCTCCGAGGCAGAGACGATATCTCACTAACAACCTCACCCCTGTCTCTTCCAATAAATACCACCATTATGCCAACTGCTTCCACCTGGACAACTGCTTTTATACGCTGAGATCTGCTAGCTGGGGATGGTGCAAACACGAAGCAGACCCTCGCGTTCCTCCCTGAGAGCAGAGAATGAGGAAAGGACCCGCAGACCCTGCGCTCCGGCGTGCGGTCTCGGTGGTACGAGGTGCACCAATCTGTCAGTCTGAATTCTGCGGCTTTACACCAAACCCGAACCCCTCCTCCCGCGGGCACACCAGTCTCCACAGGGCTGGCGTCTCCACCAGAAGACTGCCGCTGCGGTGCCAGGCCAGGGCGCGGGGGTCTCGGCGTGCCCCGCTGGAGGGCACGGTGGGCAGAGCCTGGTTGGAGCACCCCGGGGAGCTGCTTCACGCGCTGAGCCGCAGGGATGCTCACCTGGGATCCAGCCCCTCACACACGCACGGAGCTGCCACCCAGCCCAGCCCCTGCCCACAGCACCCTCATCCTCCCCGCAGGCACCGGGAGCTATGGGAGGGTTTGCGACAAGTGCAAAAATCCAACTCATTTTAAAGCTCTGCCACGATCAATGCCTGTCTTTTGGAGCTATTTTAACCCCTAACACATAAGATACTGTTTGCATCACACAGCCAGCCTGCCTTTCTTTAATTTTGTTTAGTTTTAAGATTAAAGAAGTCCAAATCACATGTTGTCACTTCCTTCCTCTCTCCCCTGCCATTCCTAACCATGTGAGAGAGTTAATTGATATGAAAATAACTCTGGGGGCTGTATGGCTTTGAAAAACATAGAGCATTACATCCAATACCAGCAATTACAGCCTGGGGGATTCAATGGCTCAAAATCTCTGTTTGTCTTTTGGCAAGTTCGAGACGTGGGACTGAGGGGATGCCCGCCGTGGACGGCTTCTGGAGCAGCCGATGGCTGCAGGCAAGCACGAAAGCAAGTACACGCTGGTGGAGAGCGTCTAAAGCTGTGATCAAGAGCATCCCGTCACGATAACTAACCAACGTACCACCTCCTCTTGACCCATCTCTACCCTCGTGCTTAACAGCTGCAGAAAGAAAGGGGAGAAAGGGGAGAAAGGGGAGCTGCCAAACAAACCCATCAGGAGACACTGCCTCCCACAAACGACACGCAGCCTGGGGAGGGCTGAGCCCGCTCCCGCACCCTCCGTTCACGCACCTTTCATCCAACCCTTCCTCCCGCCCTCCTCCTAAGCAGCCCGCAGCGCACGGCATTTTTTCTCAGCTTCGCTGGATTTAACGAACAAGCCTCCCGCTGCCGGGGCCCGGGGATGGCCCAGCACAGGCAAAGCCCAAGGGCAAGGCAGCCACCCCGTCCAGCTCCGGCTGTTTGCCTGCTCGGCAGTAAATTGGTATGCTTTCTGGAGCTCCCTTCCATAATGAAGTTAGAAGGACATCAGCATCCTGCCAGGCTCCCTCCAACCCCAAAGATCAATAACTAATGCTGAACTCCAGATTTTATCTGCACTTTGCAAGGGTAACAAAATAACATCACCCTCTTTTTTTACGTTCCAATTACTAACTCCTTTCAAGATTGACTCAGTAATTTTCAGCTCTATGAAATTTTAGGCAGTGAAGGTGGTGATGAAAGTGATTTTCCCGAGTGTTTGGAGAACTTTTGCGTGTGGTTTTGCTCCCTGGACAGAAATGCGAAAGTACAGTACAGGGTACAGAAATAGAGGACTACCAACACTTTCTTTCCAAAAAGAAATGGCACCTTAACTAGGCGGACCCAGAGATATTTGCCTTCTAAGTGCTAGTCCATTGCGTGCCCACTATCACAACTAAGTGGCCAAGAGAAGAAGAACCCTTGCAAGAAGACCTGGCATCCCAGTGAAGCGAGGGATTATTTCACCTACATTACTCCAAAAATTAACCACTCCTTTAATTAAATATTCACAGAGATTGTAGCTTGCCATTAACACGGCTAGGCAGATAGGCATGAAATGCAATAGCTCCGAGTCTTATTTTCCTGAGAGAACATCCAGGAACAGTTGGACATTAAAAAAGAAAAAGACATCAGCAGAGGCAACAAAGTGGTTAGCTTGATGACATTTTTAGTGTTATAAAAGTTATGTGCTCTGTTGGCAAGGCATTAAGTTTTATTTTGGGTGGGGTTTTCAAGCCTTCCCAAGGTATTAATAACACTGTTCGGTGATGAGCAGTTTTGAAAATCCCTCTTACTATGCCTGGTTAGATCTCCGTGTTTCCACTAACTCATGGGAGCTGGTCCAGCGCCACACGTGCAGGCGAGTTACACGCTACCAGAATACGCACACACGGGTAACACACGTGCCAGAATTATGTCAACAAACATTCTCAATTGCTTGCAAGGAAATTTATCTCGCCTTCTAGCAGTAGGGAGTGAATTTTAATACTTGTCCTTTCCCTTGCCTACGTTGATTATTCTAGGCATAGACTAACTACAGTAAACCACAACGGATATTTTATCTGCCATTTCTCTTTCCCTTGGCTAATTTGAAGATACAGATTGCAACCCGCAAGTGGTTTTAAGAATTGCCATTAACATTGTTGCTGCACGCTACTGCATTTTAAACATGTTTCCAACACAATCAGAATGTCACAATTTGTAAAATCTGGGGTGATTTTATAAACAATCGATGCAGCAGAACGCGCTTCATCACAACAGCCCACTAGCCAGTTTATTAGCCTGATTAGTGGTAACTACCTGTACAGAGGAGGAAAAAATGTCCAAAAAGACTGGATAAATTCAAGCGTGAAGCCGAAGATGACTCTCTACCCTGCCTTTTACACTTGTTTTTTCCTTCTGTCTGTACTTGGCAGAGGTAAAGACCCAGAGCTCAGACATTCATGCCCCCCTGGCAGCACAGCCCCTCGGCATCGGCCGGGCTTCACACGCTCGCAAGAATTTTGGATAATCCCAGTAAATAAGCAGCATTATCCTTCACCCAGCAAAAGGGCAAGCCTGTTCCCTGGGAAACAGCCGCACAAAGAGAGCTGACCCTCCCGGGTGCCAGAGAACTCCCGTATCTGCCAGGAGCGGGAGGGAGGGCTCCAGCCCACCCTGCCGCCGGACGGCACAAAGCAAGCAGGACAGACCCAGGTCCGGAGCCTGACGCCGGTGGAGCATACGGGAGGTGCAGGTAACATCACCTCCACCCAACGGCATTTAGAGTCTGCTTTTGGTCCTTTCGGACTCTTAAGTTCCTCCCCTCTTAGATCTCATCTAGGAGCTTACACAAGAATGCTAGTGCAAAGAGAAATGGCTTGCATGTAGAAAAAATAGGCTGTAAAAAAAAAAAAATTACCAATGAAGCAAACTCACAGAATTCCTGGGGAAAAAAAAGGAATAGCTGTTGGTTCTTGTCTTCAACATACATTGTGGGGAAAAAACCCTTTGTGGAAAAAACAAAAGGTTCATGGCAGCTAAGGTGCCCCCTACACCTGCAGCCCTCAACTTCAGCAGTTATGGACCTTTTCTCCAGATAAGACAGTGGAAAGATGCTTTTGAGAGTAGAATCTGTCCTCTGGGGCTTATTGCTCAGGTTCACACCTGATAGCAGGGCTCCACAGCGCGTTATTCCAGCCTCCCCTAAGAGCACAGAAAAGCTGAACCAGAGCTCTTAGAGCAGAGCTCGGCACTAGCAGAGCACAAACACCAACACTTCCCGGGGCCCTCGCGCCTTGGAAAGCGCTTACAGCAGCACAGTGCCACCGGCGGGGGACAGAGGAGGGGTCACCTTGAGGTACGCGGGGAAGAGATGAGCATCTTGCTTGCAGGAAGCAAAGGAAGGACTAACACACCATTGCTCTATTTTCAACGTCCCTGCAGAGTGGTTTGGGTTGGAAGGGACCTTAAAGATCATCTTGTTCCAACCCCCCTGCCATGGACAGGGACACCTCCCACCAGACCAGGTTGCTCAAAGCCCCGTCCAACCTGGCCTTGAACACCTCCAGGGATGGGACAGCCACAGCTTCTCTGGGCAACCTGGGCCAGGGTCTCACCACCCTCACAGTAAAGAATTTCCTCCCGAGATCTAATCTAAATCTCCTCTCTTCTAGTTTGGAGCCATCACCCCTCATCCTGCCTACCCTGGCCGTGGAGCCCAGTCAAGGCAGGCCCAAGCTGTTGAAGAGACCACCAGTGAGCTCAGCGGGCAGAACAGAGCTCACTGCAGGCACAGCCAAGAGCCTCAGTGGGAACAAAATTCCAGCATGTGGGACATTTCAACAAATGGAGACTTCCTCCCCCTGTCTCTGGAGCACAGCCCTAATCCAGGGATGAGGCAGCCGCTGGGGCCACCCAGCCCTGCTGATGGGCTGCAGTTGTGCTGCGGGACAGGCTGACGTCCCGTAGGACAAGGTGTCCATGTGGAGCCCCCTGTGCCTCCAGCCTCCTGTGCCCTTGGAGAGGGATGGCAGAGACCTGCTGTGCGGGGTGACAGAGGCAGAGACAAGAAACCCCAGGCGAGGGACTTGCACATCGGGCTGCAAAAGCCTCAAATGGCCATGGCATGGAGATGAACGCTGGGATGCGCTGCCAGCCTATCTGACACACTCACCAGGTTAAGAAACAGTTTAAGAGAAGGAAACATGGAATTCAAACAGAGGCAGGCAGCAGACTCGCCAAAACACATTCACAGGGGCCAAATCTGCTGAGTACGTGCCTTGCTGGGACCAGAGCCCCCCAGTAGTCCTTAAGCCCAGCTGCCAGCAGACCACATCAGAGTGGGGATGCGGGGCCCTTGTGCCCAGCACAAAAGCACCACATAGCGCAGCTCTTAAACGAAAGAAACAACGTGCCAAGATCCTGAATGGAGAAGGGTATTTATGGCCCATTTAAGGGTGGTTGCAAAGAGAAGGGTGGAAAATTCCCTGGATATAAAAGGAAGCTGTCAGGGATTGAACATTCCAAATTACAGAATAGTTTTGAACACTTGGTTCCTTCTACAAAACTGATGGGCACTGGCTGTTCACATGCCTTCCCTGGCTCTGAAGAGCTTATCTTTCCAAGCAAGTCTTTTGCTCACTGCCGCTGAATTTTCCAGGGTACTATGATCCCTGACTTCAGAGAGGGATCAGTGCCTGGGAGGGAACTGCTGGAGGGAGGGAATGTTATCCTGGAGGTCTGCCTGACTCACCCAGCCATCTGCACGCACTAAGTTCCTTGTTAAGGCAAGTATCAGAGCAGTGGAGAATTCCGAAAGCACTGGGAGGTCAGGTCTTCTGACCCTGCCACGGAGATGAAGAGGAGGCGGCAGCGGCCAGGCACTCTGGCTGCTCCCCTCTCCCCTTCCCGGGGCTCCCATCGCCGCCGGGCCGGGCGCAGGCTCCTTTACCCCTTCTGGCAGCCTCCCTAAACAAACGGGCTACAGACACCGCTCCAAGTAGCTGACAGAGACAATAATCGTATCAATCAAGAGAGCCCCTCCAAAGAGGCAGGAGTGCAAAGGGCGAACAACAAACCTCAGGGCACACGTCCACGTCGTCACACGGGGGCAGAAGCCACAAGCTGCGCTGGCTTCCTGCGCTGCCTCCCAACACACGCCGTGTTAAAGCAGGGAGATGGGTGGCATAAAATCAGACTTGTTCAGAAAGAGGGGAAGAGGGTCTCGGAGCCTGTCCCCAGTGCAGTTTCTGCTGCCACTGTGAGAGCCCAGGTACGTTTACTCCCCCCAGCTGAACGGGGCGGCTGCCAGGCTGCTCTCTACCAGGAGCTCGGCATCTCTGCTGCAGCCGAGAGACAAGAGGAGCATCATTTATTTCCACTGAAAGGAATGGCCATAACACTGAAAATAATCCTCAGCTCATTTTCACAGAACTGTACAAGCAGTGATGAAACCTTGTCTCTCTTGTGAAATATGTGAAGGGAAATTCCTCTTCTGGAGCTCCTGCTTATTCTGAGCTACCATCACTGGAGGACAAGCAGTCCTCAGCTTCAAAACTCCAGCATGCTTGAAAGCCCAGCGGAGGGGTTTAGCACCTTCATTTCCTGGTGTCTCAGCTGAACTGGTCTTATGTCCAGCTTAATCTGATGCTAGCCACCTTGGTACAAACCCTCTGCTTCCCTGCAGCCTCACCACACCCAGCTCCCTGGGCTTTACTATCTCCAGGGACGCCACAGAGCCCGGCAATGGTCCTCCCAAAGGTGAGTCATTAGACTGACCAGGAAAGTCACCTCCAATAAGAAAATCCACGTGACACATGGCATTAGACGCTGAACAGCCTTTCCTCTGCAACACCTGCAGGACGGAGGGAGCCGTGTCAGACACAAATGGCTCTGCTGATTTAGCACCACTGGATTTAGCCCCTGGGTCATCGTGTTGACACTGATTTTTGGCTGTGCTCACCATGCAGAAGCTGTCACAAAAGGTGATGTCTGAGCTCCCGTTCTCTCTTACCTCTATGCCTGTTGGTCGTCTTGTCAAACATAAGCATGGCGTCCTCTACCTGCAAGACAGAAGAGGGGAGATGCATGCTTTAACACATCGCCTGCACGGTTCGCAAAGACACAACAGACAAACCGGGAAGCAGAGACAAAGGCAGGAGCAACCTCAGCTCAGGTACAAACGATGCATCAGATCTCCTTGCTTTTGCTCAGAGTCAGCTCTTCCTTTTGGAAATCTGCTGCTTTCAAGCCATGTCCTAGCTGACATTTGATCCTAAAGCAGGAAAGTGAACATTAAAAGTCTTGTTCCCCTAAGAAGCCAAATATCTAAGGAGCTCTTCCACCTCTCATCAGTCCCTGGCTGTGCCTCGTCTCAGCCTTTTTCCCTTTTGCAGAGAGATAAGGAAGGGCCCAGAAAGGAATTGTGGCTGCAAATCAAGCCCATGACTTCTCCAAATTAGAGTCACTGTCTTGGCTGAGAATTAGGAGGTCTCAAGACGTATGAGCAGGGTAAAATCTGGTCAGCCAAGAAAGGTATTCAGAGGTTTTCAAAAGGCCTTTTGAAAAGCTAGAGGAAAGAGGGGAAAGGGAGGAGGGAGGAAGTTTAATTCGCATCAGGCTTGGCATTTCCACTTCAGAAGAGAGATGACTGATGAAACGTATTGAAGTGCAACCAAATTGCTTTCAACTTTCATTACTATTTGCATGATTTATTCCACCTCCATTTAATCTGTGCAGCCACACCTAAAATTTTACACTTATTTCAGAAGGATGTTGTGCTGGGGTTTATTTTCCAGCATTATCATGTTTTAAGTTGTCGCTCCGAGGCTGCAGGAGCTGGGGCAGGTCGGTGCTGCACGCTGCAGGAAAGGTCCCGGGCAATCTTTCTGAAAAGAAATTACAGACTTGCTATTCCCCGTTGTAAACTAGGGGCTGATGAAAACGTGTATCACCGCTAAATTGCAGAAGACATTGCAGGAAGGGAGAAGCTCTTTAAAGAAAAGGTTTTATTCTTTAAAGGACTCCACTGCTTGTCTGTGGGGGCAGGTTTTGGAGTTTTTTGTCTGTTTCTTTTGGGGTTTTTTTAGGTTTTTTTTCCCCCAGTAATTTTTATGATGTTTCCATGTTCTTATATTCTGACTTTCTGTAAGTCATTTATTTTAGGTAAGTGTCTTACAATGCAGTTACATGCTCTCCTCACCTTAGACAGTGCCACCGAAGGGTCTACCTTTCACCCCAGCTGCCCGTGCCCACTTTGTGCTGCCCTCTTCCTTTCTGCCAACACGTTTGTGCTGCAGATCAAGCCGGGGAACCGCTCCAGGTTAAAATGAACCGCATTTTCTCTTCCAGGTTAGTTTTAAGCCAGATAGTTTCCCAGCACGGCCAAACCAACGCTTCTGCTGACCCAAGGGACGGGCTGCTGCAGAGGGCAGAGCAGCAGCACCTTATGGGAGGTGGGACCACTTCGGGTAGCGGTGTCATCTTCTGCTGCCTTAACGTGATCCTGGAATTACAGCAGATTTGAAAACTCCTGCCTGGATAAAATTCCCGGTTCAGGGAGTATAGTTTGCCTGTAGTCCTCTCATGCAGGTGAACACACATCCAGCCTACTTCCGTGCAGAATTACAATCTCAGCCTTGGCTGAGCAGAGACATATTTTGGGAAGGTGGTAAAAACACAGCTTGAACCTCTCTCAACTACAGGACTGAAACACATTACAGGAGACAGTAAAAAAACAGTGCAGCAAAACCTTACACAATGCCTAAACTCACCTAAAAACCTGTCTCTGGTTAACTTGCTCTTAACTTTTTCAGTCAAAGTGGTTTGCAAAATGTGTTAGCAATGGCCTGAGATGGTGGAGAACAGCACGCCTCCTTGATACCCATCTTGAATGAGACCTCAAGATGCTGATGCACCAAAAAATCCAAACCACATTAAGCACAGAGCCATTTGTCCTGCCCTCTTTCTTCCCTCCAAGGAAGAAAACTCACAAGTATGAGCAATACCAGGAGGCAGATAAGGACAGAGCTGCCCTTCACCCTCTCCTCACCGCTTATCTCTGCTCCAGGGTTACGTTTGCACAGCAATCTTTATTTTTCATTCTCGCAGGTCTTGGCCTCACCCAAACCAAAAATTACATGTCGCACCTAGCGCTGTTTCCTAGAGCACTGCGGCTTCCTCCATCTCGGTCCACGCGAGCGTGCTGACCACCCTTTTGTCCCCACACCAATCGCTGCTGCTGAAGGCTTAACGTGCAACTCTTCCAGTGTAATCTCTTTGCCTCAAATCCCAGACCAGAGGCCACAGAGGTCTCGGGCACGCTGCAGCGCAGACCCCACCAGGCCAGGGAGGTCCCCTGTCCCCCGACCCGGAGGTTGCCGCTGGGCAGATCCACACATTTCAAAATAACACCTCCTCCTGCAAGGACATGAATTACCAGGGACTTTCAAAAGGCTGGTTGTATTGCTGTTAGGGGCAGAAGAGACGTAAGATGAGGCACAACACGACCCGGACCTCGCTTTAGCACGGCCGTGTCTCAGCCCGAAGGCTCCCAGCAGGCTGAAGCCCTGCAGGGTGCAAAACCCTCTCTCGGGCTCAGCTGTGGCTGGCAGCAGCATCCCCACGGGTCTGAACCTCTGCGCAGCCTCATCCTGCTCCTCCAAGGGCTGCCACGACAGAGAAGGGACAGGTCCTGGCACGGGACCAGGCACTGGATGGGGTGAGGGGGGCTCTGGGTCCAGTTCCTGGTCATACCGGGGATCTGCAGTTTTGGTCTCCTCTCCCACCTGTACAACGTGACACGTCATCTCGCCCACCAGGTACAGCTCCTCTGGGCAAACAACAGTTTGTGCCATGTGTACTAAGGCCCCGCTTTGCTGGAACGATGATCTTGGCAGAGATCTTTTTTATGCAAATAAATCCTTATTATAGCAGTAACAAACGCAGCCTGCCTGTGCTAATCCAGGAGATTTCCACCGTGCTGGCGGGGACCCCGAGGAGTGCGGATGCCCTGGAGGTGGGCGCTGCATCCCTCCAAGCGGCGGTACCTACTTCTGGGATGAGAAGTGGGCACGCAGCTACCTACGGAAGGGTCAGCCCCGCCAGCTGAAATCTGGAAACCTGCACGGGGGGAAGCGGCTCTGCAGCCCGGCTTCAGATGTGGACCAAGCGTGCCTTTAAGAAAAAATAATCAGTGGGGTGTTCTTTAAACCAGCTGGTGCCCTTTCAACAATGTCTAATTGGTTATCTTTTCTGTTTCCTAAGGTCAGACCATTTTATCTCCGTCTCTGCCCTTTCTGAGTTTACCCCACCCTGCGTTATTTTTTAGGGCAGGCATTGTAACAGAAGAATAGCCTCTTTCCTCCATAGTCCGGTGACACAATGAGACTTCTTGAAACCTCCTGAATAGATAAAGTGCAACGGCAAAAGGAAAATTCTATTAACGCTTTGCAAAATAAAACATCTAAGAGCTGGTTAGACAAGTGAGAGAAGAAAATCAATATGGAGAGGGCAGCGCGCTTAGAAAAACTTTTCACCAGTTGCAAAAAGGTGGCGAGGGTATGGGAGGGAGGGGGAGAAAGAAACTTATTAATTCAGAAAACCCATCAATGGTATGGAAATCTGGCAGAACAGCAAGAACTGAAACTAGAAGAATTTGAATATACAAAAGGCTGAATAGAATGAGAAAACCACACTGCCTCACACACACAGCCCGTTTCTCACGGTTCTCTGTGAATCAAACACAAGCGGCTTGTTCAAGTTTTCATCAAGGAGAAATAAGGGACACAGTCAAGGTAACCGGCAGTAAACCCTGTAGTAAGCAAATTGATCCCTATTTCAGGAGAAGGGAAAAAAAAACACAACCCAGAGATGAAACTCAAGTACATTCAGGAGCTGTGACCGTCCAAAAGTTAACCCCCTCCTCCAACCTGAGGCTCCCTTGCTGGCCCAGTATTTTTAAAGACGCTCGAACAGCAAGGTTTCCAGGTCCCAACTCAAAACACGCGACCAGCACCTTGCTTACTAGAGAGAAGGAAGTTTTCTCCAGGGATAGAAACAGGACTGGAAGATGCAATCGCCACCTGCCAGGCTCGGCCGGGGACACCCAGGACTGATCACCCACCGCCAGCTGAACCCTGTCACCAGCTACGGAAGTGGCTGCTGGAAGCATGTTCTCTGGGCACGGCGAAAAACTGCACCCCACAAAGAGCTGAACTTCCCCAGGACGGGTGTGAGAGGCTGTGCCACCACGCAGAGAGCCACGTCCCACCCAGCGCACTCAGAAAGCTCCTGGCAATCCACAAATTGCCATCTCTTTTCAGATGTAGTATGGCTCAACATGGAGGCTTAGAGGAGCTGATTAATTTGAACTAATTATCGGCATCAAATGAGAGCACATTACAAAATGAACACAGTCTTAGCACTTAAGGTAAATAAAAAAAAAAAAAAAAAAAAAAAAAAAAAAAAAAAAAGAAGCGACTTGCCAGATAATACCAGTTACAAACGGTGACTTAAGCCCAACAGACTTCTCCTCTGTCCCAGCATACCCCATACATACATCCAATTTAGACCCAGTTTCTTATCTAAAGCCTAACTAATGGGCTTTAGTTTATTTAATTTTTTTTTTTTTTTCCAACCCACTTGGGGCTCTGAGAAAAGGAAGGGCTATACCACCTCTTTAATCACTGCCTGGAAGGAGTAATAGGGGAGAATAGGAGGAAAGAAAAAAACCTGGAGGAGCCAAAGACTTTAATAATCCTAACAGTTCCCAGGGTTATTTAAAATATGCCCAACCAGTTCACAAAAGGCTCCACAGAGATAAATGTATTTGATTTTCTTCCACTTTAATGGAGGCATACATTTAAAGCAACAAAACCAGGGTGACCTAAATAAAATGACTATTAATTGTACTCAGAAAGGCTCTGAATTTAATGCAACTGATCTAGCCCGGGCACAAGAACACACAATATTCTCCATTCATTCCTCCCACTTCCCTTTTCAGGATTTTCAACTCCTCTCTCCGCCGCGCTGTCCTGAGCAGTCAGCGATGATCAAACCCGGCGCAGCCCATCGCCGCTCGCACCTTAACGAGCGGGCCGAGTCCTCTGCAGGGACCAGCAGCGATTCGGCACGCTGCGGGGGGACGGCGCTGCAGAAACGGGAGCACGGTGCCGCCACCGATGGCTGAGATGACCAAACCAGGATGTTTTCTGGAAAATTTCACATCTGGCCTTGTATTTCTACAACCGCACGATGGCTGCGCAGACCGGCCAACCCAAGAGGTGGTCCACATACACGCGGCTTGTAAAGCCAGCGTTTATGGAAAAGGTGCCTGCACGCACACAGGAGCAACAACAGCCACTATTTCACCTTCCCAAGTTCTTTTTTTTCCCATTTGAATCAAGTTTGCTCACCGAGTAAAACCTCCACGGGGAAACTACCGACTGCCACCACTATACCGACTGGCCGCACAGCAGTCTTTATGCCTCACGCTCCTCCTCATCCAGCCCAGGAAAGTTTCTCCCCGATCCAAAACCTGAGTTTCTGACACATCCAGAGCAGATGGGGATGGGGGATGTTGTTTGTTTCCAACACTCCTGAGCAGATTTGGTGCTACGTTCTCTGTCCCTTCAAGGTAAAGAAGAATTAGGGCAGACAAATGAGATAACGTGCTGTAATCGAACACTGTGGCAATTCAGATTGGGTCCTGGGAGAAAAGAAATTACAGCAGGATGACATTCAGCTACACGCAGCTGGGTTGTGTTTCTACCCCCTCCGTCCCCGGACTTGTAAACTTTACAGGTCTATCACTCCTTCTGCTCTCTCAAGAAAAGCGTGCTGGATATTCTGGTCTAATTCCTCAAATTATTTATACACACTGCACAACTCCTCCAATATTTTGCTTTCTGAAGCAGAAAAACCTCTTAGCTGCTAGTAAACTGTCAGGTGCTATTATTTTAAATGCATGTGTGAAATCTAAGCGCCAGCAACGTGCTTCTGCAGATTTACAACCTCCCCCTGCATAAATTAAGACAAATGCCCATCGCATGCCAGACAGACAGAAAAAATGGCTCCCCCACACCAGGCCTCTGGGTTTGATTACAATGGAATTAAAGAAACAAATACTTTAATCTTTTCCCCTCTTTGTGTCAAGCACGCCCCCCCTCCTCCCAGCACGGCTCCTTCCCCTGCCGAAGGCACCCTCAGCACCCTCTTTGCTGCGAAGCTGGTCCCTCCCCGTCCCAGCCCGACCATGGCATTTGCAGCCCCGTGTCCCAGCACAGGTGACCACACCGGACCACAGGCTCCCAGCACAGAGCGTGGCTGGTCCCCATTCCACCACCCCACCACACTCAAGGGCTCCACGCCTGTGCTCACCCTGATGGCCACTGTCTTGGCCAACGTACCAGGGAGCAAACTGGAGATCTCCAGAGCTGAACGAAGGAACCACTACAGCTCCACCAGGTAGCCCCGGCCCCCGGCCGCGTGGTGAGAGGTTCATGTCCCCTGCGGATGGGGCACAGTTTGTGTACTGCTCCCCGGGGGGCTGGAGACACACGGCGAGGTCCCTTGCTGAGCGCTTCCCAGCGTTTCGCAGTGACGACTCACCAACCGAGGACTGACACATTATGCACCGTGATAATAATCAATGCCATACTGTGCAAGAACAAATTCCAGTGCTAGCAATTTTTCCCCCCAGCAGTCAAGTCTTTAAAAAGTCTTCTTCAGCAATTATAGCTAATAAAACTACAATTTTATTCAACACACACATATCATTGTGACTAATTTTGCTCCGTCAGGGCTGAAATTAAAACAGTCATTCAATCACGTTAATCTCAGGGCTTGCTCACCAGCCGTGACATGGCAAAGAGCATCCCAAATGCTTGCCAAAAAGCACAGTGGCTACTCGTGGACTTCAAAATGCTCCTGCAAAACCCCAACACGTTACTTAACGCTTACTCTACCAAGGGGGATGTCAGAATGAGTAACGTTCTCCAGAAAAAACAGCTTTCCACAGCAGGATAAATTAAAGATGACTCCATAGACGATTTCTCATTAATTCCTTCTCTGGCATTAATAATACGAAGTATTTACGAAAGCAAGGCTCTTGGTCACTCTCAGATCAAGTTATAAACTACGTGAGGACTCTTGGAGTTTGCCTTTGACCTGCCATCTTGGCTGAGAACTTCCCTTGTCCCCACCAGGTTTCCAGCACACATTAGCTAACACCACCGACTGGGAAGACAAAGTTCTTGCAAAAAAAACCCAAACAAACCCAACCAAAAACCAGACAACTCAGAAACATAAAGACAGTTCTCTCTTCGGCATCGGGGGCTGCTGTGCCACTACAGGACCAGCAGCAGAGAAGGCAGGGAAAACAGGAAGGCAAAGAAGCAAGGCCAGTGCCAGTAAGACGGTGCAACGTCAACTTGGGCTGATGAGGACCTCTACCCAGCAGAAGGGCTGGCATTGTAGAAACTCCCAGGGATGTTTCTCCAAAAGGCACGATACACCTACGCAGCCCGGGCCACCACCAGAGGTGTGGGGGTCCCTGCAAGAAAAAGGGATGCAGAACAAACTGCTCCGTGAGGCAGCATTAACAACTCAGCATTCATTCGGGCACCGGCAGCTACTCTCTCCTGCGGCGGTGGCCCTCACCTCCCAGTTACCTGTAACGCTGGGTACTTCAGAGATGCCTTTCACAAGGGAAATCAAGCTGCAGCCAACAGCACCAGAGAGTCAAGCAAAACCATCACAGTGCTACCCCTCTGCTTGGCCACAGGGCGTGTGAACGTTTGCTGTGCTTTTACGGAGACGGACCAGCCGGCCCCTGTCAGAGGGAAGCACGCCTTGGGCTGGGGCCGATCTTTGCAATCAAGTCCTGCAGCCAGGTCTAATTGCCCAGAGCAATTTATGCCTGCCAGCACACGGACGGCTGTACCCTGGGTCTCCTTAGCTTGACGGGAAAATAGGTTCCAGCGCTGCATTTCTGAAACGAATAAGAGAGTCAGAGGAGCCAACACTGAAACCGCGTCTCAGAGAGCTCACAGGAGCCGGCGAGACGTCCCTGATCCTCCTGTCCTTCTCCCAGGCCAGCAGCGCTGCAGCCAATAAACATGCAAGGCAGTTCAGTGCTCTGAGATCCCGACGGAAAAGGGTACAGAGGGTACCTACAACCACCCTGCAGCACGAACCTGAGACTCCACTCCGCGTGGTCACTACCAACACACACAAACCCCAAACGATGGGCTAAGACCAACTTGCTAGATGCTGTGCTACTTACAGCCCTGCATTGACGGAGATTTGCACCAACAAACTTGAAACTTGCCCACAGAAGAGTTGCTGAGAAGGGGCAGAGAGGTGGCACTGCCCAGAGCCCAAACGCTCACAGCCTCAGCGACCGCTGGGGACAGCCCCAGGTCCAGAGTGCCACCAGCCAGGACCTCCTACGTGCCTGGAGTATCTCTGGATGGCAACAGAGATGACAAATGCCATATAAATAAAGCAAGTGCTGCCACGACAACCCCTTTTTGTATCCACCAGCACAATGCACACACTGACCTGGCCGCAAACAGCAGCATCTGAGCATCACGGCATTTTTCTAGTAGTTGTCCTCAGGCACCACCGAGGCCGGCTGCTCTGTGCCAATACAGGCCACTGCCGGCGTTCAGCCCAGCGGAGGTGCCACACCAGCTAAAACCAGTCCTGGACTAGTGGGTTTTTGCCCACGGATGGGATTCGAGGTAAGGGCAACCCAAGTGGCAGTTGGAGGCAGCTCCACAGCCTGGGGCATCCCTGGTGAGGATGGGGACCTGCGGGACAGCAGCGGGAGGACCCTGCGCTCCCGGGGGCACGTCTCCTGCAGCAGACCCGCTCCCCTCTTTCCTCTGCAGCACTGCAGGTGCCTGCTGCCACACACACCCGCCGTCCTAGAGAAGCCGCTTTCTTTTAAAAAGCACAAGCTCACCTAAGAAAGGAGAGAAAGCAGACATCCATACTTGTTTCTGGAAGCAGACAGATCTTATGCCACACGATACGTGTTTACATGAAGCTGTAGCACTTGGTTAACAAAATGCAGTTGTGTATTAGAGCAGCGCCTCCATCACTGCTGTAACAAAACTCCGATCTACACCTCTGCCAGAAACCGGTGCCACAGAAATTTCTTCTGTGAT
Organism: Burhinus bistriatus; assembly: GCA_013397275.1. Classification (NCBI taxonomy): domain Eukaryota; kingdom Metazoa; phylum Chordata; class Aves; order Charadriiformes; family Burhinidae; genus Burhinus; species Burhinus bistriatus. The sequence continues at coordinate 744,655 of VYXH01004368.1, read as the reverse complement.
CAAAGCTGGTCCATGCTACAGTATGAGACAGGGAGCGATTGATAACTTTAAAATACACGTCAACAGCTAAAAACAACTCAGTATGCGTTAAAAAGCAAGAGGAGGAGCGTATTCTGAGCTCGTTCAATCTGAAGCCAGCGTTAAATCCCAGAGTTCCCGCTGCCGCTCTTCACCGGAGTGGCAAGAACAGAATCTAGTTCAAAACATCTGCTGGAGAGCCTCCAGACTCTCTTACAAACATTTAATTCACCCTGCCTCAAAACATCTTTGTGTTTTACACATCTAATAGGCAAGGAAGAGGGACTAGGAGGGAAATTAAGCTACAGGCGTTTCCAGTGACCCATATGTGGCCCCAGAGCCAGCCACAATCCTGGAAATCTTTGCCTTCGGTTCCCTGCCAGCATCAGGAGACCCTCTCCCACATGCATCCCAGTCTATCTATTTATTCAAGACGTCCTGTGCCCCTGTACACGTGCACATGCATATGCACATCATTTTCTACAAATTTCCCCAACAACTGAGTAACTTTTCACCAGCGTTTTCCCCATGTTCTTGCGAGACCCACAAAGCAATGAAGAACCCGAGCTCCATCTGTTCTGCTCCCAGCCCTGTCCCCTCACTAGCTGCCTGAAGGAGTTACCACCAGCCAAAAACATAAGACAAACACACACAAACCGTCCCTTTTAAATGCACACACAATAATTTCAGAATATTCTTTTCGGCCCTCACACGGGAGCCATTAGGGTTTACATGTTTAAGCTTCTGCCGCTGAAACGTAGGAGAACTTTTGCTCTTTTGAAAGTAAACGCTGAGAGCGCCACGTAAGCACATCACTCGAAACGCAGCTTAAATATATCAAAGATCACAAGCCACGGCACAACCACAAGAGCCGACAACACTGAAGTTCATCTCAGCTCCGTTACTCCATCCCGTGCTCTCAGGCCGAGTTCTCCCACGCGGTTACATGCCCCGAAAGGTGCCGCAGGGCAGGGAAAGGGCCGTTCTCCTCCTCGCTGGCAGCACGGAGGCGATGCCACCACGGGGGCACTGGAGGAACATTGCTCCTTCAGCATTTCAGCAAGCCAGGTGCAAGGCGGTTTGTGATTTTACTTTCACGGAACATTAGCTGCAGTCAGCAGAAATAATTCTTCCTCCCTTCACAGTGCTCGTTTGCATATCATCACTGCAAAGTTGCAATCTGTTTTCTTTTCCAAACAATAGTTAAGAGGTGCTGCTCATTACGCCTGGCCAGCGCGGATTTTGGAAACCGCAAGACTGTTAAAAACTCCATCCAGAGGAGAGGCAGCTCCTGGTGAACCATGTGTCCACACACGGATAGCCAACGTCTACCCCCTTTCCCTCCTGATGGGCTTTAGCCATGCCGAGTAATACCACCACCTGAAAAGCCAACAAATTTAAACATCTGTCCTTCTTTCTGGGCTGGAGCGAGATCATTTAATGTAATTACAGCATCAGTTCAAACCCTGCCTATCTGGTTGCGCTGCTGCAGCCACAGGATGCAGCTCCCAGGCCGGGAGGGCACAGGGCATTTTCCATACAAGAAACTCGGGTTTTTACAGCTGTGGAGCCAGTTAAAGCCCAAGCCGGCTGGGACCCAGACCCCTCCGAGAGTGCCCCCCTCCTGTTTGAGCCACCTACCCATCCCACCACCCCGCCGTCACACTCCATACAGGCAGGCAGAGGGTGTACGAACTACTGCTTTTCCGGGGGGGGCGGGGGGGGGGGGGGGGGGAAGGAAAAAAGAAAAAGAACTAAAAAAAAGGTGTTAAAGTGCACAGCGACAACCCATCAAAATTATGCAAGGGGCTGTTTTGGGCCACCAACAAACTTTGCAGCAAACACCCCTGGCCAGAAGCCTTCGCCTGCTCCCCCTGAAGCCTGGGAGCTCGACTCCAACTCTCCGCATGGGACACCGGGCATTTGGGCTGTTGGCCACTGCCAGCGCCGCTCTGGCCTGCGGCACGCGGCACCGAGCTCACGCTAGCAAGAGCGCAGGCTCCAGCAGCCCCCGCCAGCGGCTGCTGCCCCCAGCTCCCCACCGGCCCTCGGGCTTTGGGCAGGGTCCAGCCTCCGCCAGGGCTCCATGCGGGAGCTGGACCCAGCAACGCCCAGAACAAACAAGGCTACAACCTCTCTCAGCAGAGGAGGAGCTTCAAATATTTGTGGAGCACTTGCAGGTCCTCGGATGAAGTGTGCTACAGAGAGGGTAAAGTCTTTTCTTTCCAAACCCAGCATTTTCCCTATTGACGCAACACTAGAACCCGAGCAGCTGGTTTGTTTACTACAAACAAACATGCCAAACGATGCGATGCAGAGAGACCATTAAAAGCCACATGCCAGGAAGAGCATCAGAAACCATCTCTCTGAACAGCAAAGGACAACACATCGGACTCCGAATCACACATTGACTATTTCAGGAATAACCCCTAATAAGTGGAAACTACTGTTCGGTGTGGCTCAGTTTCAAGCACACGGTTAAGTCCAATTAAGTCCTTCCAAGACGTGGTTTCTGAAGACAACAACGGCATTTGCACATTGTCCTTCGAAGCACCTTCTGGAGTCAGGACCCAAGGGACGCGCTGGTCAGCACACCACCGTTCGCTGCGTCCCTGCCTGATCACGTTACTCTGAGCAGAAAAGAAGTTCCTGTTCACCCAGCGACAAAACCTCCAGAGAAATAACCTCATCACACACCTCTGCAGCGCGCTGCAGAGCACAAACACCCAGCGTTAAAGCACGGGTCCATCCTACCCGCTGAACGCACCGTAAGGACTCCCAGGTTTTCAGCCAGCGCCCTCAAGCCACACGGTAAAAACCAGCTCAGAGCCTCGCGTCTGGCAGCCGAGCATCCTGAGACAACCTGAGACTCACAAGACCCCAAGGGGGTTTTCGCAGAAGCCTTTGCAGTGCAATTCCAGTGCAGGACGGACACAGGGAAACAGATCTGATGAAGAGACATCCTGAGCAACCTAACAGGATCGAGTTTAAAGTGCTTCCTGCTGCCCTTTTGTAAATACCTGCTGAATAAGTGTGAAGATAAGACAAGTATTGCATTACTATGTTTCCTGATGCATGAAGGGCTTTTTTATTGCCCAGAGTTTTAAAAAAAAAAAAAAAAAAGAGAGAAAGAAAAAAAGTATGAACAATTGCCACAGTCAGCTTCAGCGAAAGGCTCAGCTGCAAAATGAAACAGTGTAGTTTATTAGCAAAGAAAAACTCATCTAAGTTTCCCTTGACTGTAATGAAAAAAAAGTTTCATTTTATTTCCTGCTAGAACCTTTTTCCTTTTATTGTTCTCTTCATATACTGACTTGCATATTAAAGAATATTTTTCCAGGGCTATTTCTTCTAAGTGGAACTCTCTCCTCCCTTGTCCTTCAACCCCAAATCAAACACAGCTTCTATCTCTGCATTTAGGGATTTTTTTAACACATGGAAACAACACTCACAACGCAGACCCTTGCTGTAATGTGTTGCACGCTGCTGCGCTCAAGAAAGGTGCCAAATTGCCGCTCGGGGGTCCAAGTCCCCTCTCCACCTCCGGGCTTTGCAGCAGGCAGAGGAAGGCAGCCGGGCGAGCTCTCCCACGGCCTTGGCTCCTGCACGGGCTGCCGACAAGGTGGGGACTCAGACAACTGCACTCAGACCAAAACTCATTACACTAACGATTTATGACTTTTCTTTTTTTTTTTTTAAGGCTGCAGGATCAGAGCCCCACGGCTCCTCGCACACGCAGAGACACGCCGCCTGCTCCAGCAGCTCACAGCGCCAACGCACGGGAAGCAAAAGTGATTCTCCCACTGTCACAAATCAGTGATAAAAGCGGGAGAAGACAAGTCCTTGGATTTGCTTCCACAACCCATTTGAAAAGACGAGAGCTCTGCCCTGGCGCTGAAAGAGCCAGAGCTGGGAGCACCGATTTCCCTGGGCTCACAGCCCGGCTCACATCCCTGCATCACTCGCACCACAGCACCTCGCCCACCTTCAGCGCAGGCGAAACAACACAAGATCCGCACTGGCTCTGATTTCTGTTGTTCGCGGGTTTAGGCTCTTCCTTTACCTCTTCTAAAATACGCCAGCAAGTCTGGATCAGAAGAGAGAAGCCCAAAGCCACTTGGGGGAATGTGTGTTTTAAGTCTGTTCAGTGCAGCAAAGCACGGTTACCAGTAACCCTCGGTGGTGACCACCGCCGATCCTCACCACCCAGCCCGCTCCCCCGCCAAGGGTCTTACAACAGGAGGAGCACTGGGCACGAAATGCCATTTCGATCCCTCCAGACCTCGGGCCCCTCGCTGCAGCCCGGCCCCCGTTAATGTGAGCTCAATCAGGGAGCTCAGACTGGAACACTAGTTTGGGCTGTCGGGATGGATTTTTAAAGTACCACCTTGATTTCATTCCCTCCAGCTCCACCCCTTCCCACTCTCCGGTCAGGCTCCTAAGCGCGCTGTAATAAATGCTGGGAAAGGCAATCCACCAGGAGAACAGGCTATTAAGGCTGAATACAATATTAAAAAGAAAGCAATTAGCGGCGCTGGCTGTGGCTCGGCACAGCTCCTCTCGCAGCGCAGCCCCTCTCCGAGCCCCTCGAACGCGGGCGCGTCCCGCTGTGCCCCAGTGTCACATTGTTTGGAGAGAGATTTAATGCCCACGAACCACGGTTATTGGTGGGTAAATTGAGTTTTACACGTGTCAACAACGCAAGCTCTCATCAGTTTGACAGAGCCTCACCCACTCATTTGAAACCAAGGTTCAGCTGCAATTTTTAATTACCCCTGGACAGCACGGGGATTACAGGCATAATCACCGTACCCAGATTTCTGGAACTACGTTACTACTCTTCTAAAAGCCTCTTACAGAAAAAACAATGTTTTCTGTTGTGTTTTGGGTTGGTTTTTTTCTTGTTTAAAACGACGTTGAAGCCATTCAACCTCCCGCAGCTACTTAAATCATCAAGATGATTTCTGTGAAAAAGAAATCATTTTCTTCAGTTTATAAATGAAAATTAAAAAAAGGATCCTCCTCCACCCTTATTACCTATGTAATGGGGATTCGAGGCGCAGGCAGAGGGTTAACTTTCAGTACAAATACAAGATGGTTGACTAATGCCCCGCATGTGAAAATGGCCAAAAAGCCACCCAGCAAGGGCTGCGTGGGCGGGCAGGCACCGCAGGGTCAGGAACGGGCAGAGACAGGCGCAAGCTGGGCAGGAGCACCCCGTCATCACGGAAAGACAATTTCTGCCGCTACAACAGCATCTGGCCACAGGCACCATCCCCTCTCTTCAAAACCTGATGTAATCACAGAATTGTTTGGGTTGGAAGGGACCTTAAAGATCATCTCGTTACAACTCCCTGCCATGGGCAGGGACCCCTCCCACCAGACCAGGTTGCTCCAAGCCCCGTCCAACCTGGTCTTGAACACCTCCAGGGATGGGGCAGCCACGGCTTCCCTGGGCAACCTGGGCCAGTATCTCACTACCCTCACACTCAAAAATTTCTTCCTGATATTTAATCTAAATCTCCCCTCTGCCAGTTTAAAACCATTCCCCCTCATCCTATGGCTCCACTCGTAGGTCAAGAGTCCCTTCCCAGCTTTCCTGGAGCCCTTTTAGGGACTGGAAGGGGCTCTAAGGTCTCCCTGAAGCCTTCTCTTCTCCAGGCTGAACACCCCCAACTCTCCCAGCAGAGGGGCTCCAGCCCTCGGAGCACCTTCGTGATGAGGTATGATACAGTGCACTTCCACGGCATGTTTTCCCAGGGGACATCAAGGTGCTCTGCAGCCCCCTCCTTAACGCACTGCATCCTTCCCGGGTACGGTGACACTCATCACATCCAGGTGAAGCTGCCTCAATCCACCACACTGACCGGGATAAAACCAAAAGGATAACCCAAACATCTTAACCAAAACGCTGTATTCTGCCCTCAAACAGGGCACCCTGTTTACTGAAGTAGTATGACATGTGGGTTTAATGCAAAACACATAGCTTACTTTTCATACTTTTCTCTGATTTATTTTTTTTCAAAGGATGGCTTATTTTCGCTGTTGACCAAAACAACATGTATTGGCAAGAGTTTTCCAAAACAATGTATATTTGCAAGCATTTTCCAAAGCTGCCATTTCCACCTGCCTCGTCCCTGTGCGTGACCACACGCACACGTGCCACATGCAGGGGGACATCTGCGCCTTGCCCAGAGCCCTGGTCCCCAGGGAAGGGCCGGGAGCAGAGGGTGGGCATCTCGCCTCGCCGCAGAGACCTGCGCACTTACCCACCGCGGGATAACGGGATTCAAAGGGCAGCTCCCACCTCTTCCCTCCTTTTCCTCCCCGAAGCCCTGGGGAACAAAAAAGCCCTCCCTTCCCTTCCTCCACAGGGCCCCACCGCTGCCTTTGAACGTTTTGTTTGAAACCTCTTGGCTTCAAACAGTTTTTATTTCTTACCCAAAAGCTATTTGAATGGATTATGTCCCAGTGATGAATCTCTCCTAGAAACGTTACAAGAGACTCTTGAATCATGGCAAACAGGCTCAGTAAATCAAACAAACTGCAAAAACGGGCAAAGAGAGGATTCTGGTGTTAAGAATAAGGTGATGGGTCCACGCATCAATCCTGCGTGACTGACAAGATGTCCTTCTGAGATGCGTATATGTATTTTTTTTAACTTTGCTCCACTGACAACGCTTTATTATGCCGAAATAACGCAAAATACAATAATTAAGCTGCGATCTCAGTGGATTGTTCACAATGATAATTCCACCTTTGTAATTCAGCCTCAAATAAACCCCCTTTGTTCTGTCTTATTACACAGATTCTGGTATCATTCAAGTATATTAACTGTAGCCTATTACTGTCACACAAAAATGCTCCCTGAGCCATAGCAAAAGGCTCCCCAGACAAAACTTTATGTCATGTTAATCCAAGCTTTAATAACTATGAGGATATATAACTGTATTCTAATTGTGCTTTGTGTTTCTGCATGCAAAAACCAGAAGATGCCCAAAGTGACAGAGGCAGCCTTCTTCAAACCCCGTGCCGGCTCCTCGCCCCGGCTGCCTCCGCCTGCCTGAGCACCGAAAGGCTTCGCCGCCCCAGCAGCGGGGCTGAAGGCGGTGGGGGGCAATTCAGACCAAATCTTGGCTCACGCCAAACCCCAGTCTCAAGCACCGAGGGAGAACTGGGCTGGCGGTGCTAAGTGCCGCGGCTGTTACTGCAACAGAAATTAATACCCTCTGAAATAGCACTTAAACAGGGATAATCAGTATTATGGAAATTGTACATATTTAATTCTGGAGTGTCTGCTGAAAACATTACATGATAAAGGACTGTAGTAAGCAGAGCATTCATTTTGTAGCCAATGCTTAAAATAGATGAAGGGGAAAAAAGGAAAAGAAAAGGAAAGAAAGAAAAATAACCTGGAAACAAGCAATGAGAAGATTCACAAATTTATAAAAGCGCATTTTCAAGTGCTGGCTGCAAGCTGGGAAATATTTTTAAGAAAAAGTGGAAGGAACTGCCCCACCCCCACGAGATTGAGGCAAAAGTCTTCTCTACTTGTTTTGCTTATGCTTTTGCTAACCCGGTTTTAAGTGCCTTGAGAAATGAGATTTATACGCTTTCCATGAGTAAGGTTACAGTGCTGATCTCGCAACTAAATCCACAGCGGAGTAAAAGTGGCCAGATTTTAACCTTGCTGCTCGGCAGTAGGACACAGGCCCTTTCAACTCCTCCTTACTCTCGTACTCTGCTCATTTTCTACTTCAACCTTCCCCATTTTATTCCTGTAAAATTCAAAGCTAACCCAACAAGAAAAAAAAATAATGGATAGGACCAAAAAAAGTAGGGAGGAGGAAAGCGTGAGCAGCGACTTGTTCCAGGTCAGAAGACAAACCAGGGCCAGAAGTAAAACTGTCCCTTGTGCAGGACTCGGGGTTTCCTCCTCCCGGAGGGGCCCCTCGGTTTGGCCTTTTCTGTACCACTCGGCAAGAACTGCCCTTGTCACCCCCTTCCTCCAGCCCCGTGCACTGAGAGCTTGGGAGACTCCTTAGAGGAACTTCCATAATGATTAGCCAAAACACCCCCAACACTCAAGGAAACATGATGGGTTTCCTTCCTGTGCACTCACCGTCACCCCCCCAGGGCTTTCCCAGCACTTTAGTGCCAGGATAATATAGGTAATGGAAATAAATATTTTCCCTTATTTACTTGTTACTGATTTATAACACTTAACTACCATAACGGGGCATTTTGTAATATCATAAAATTAGACCCCGTATTTTACGTTTGGCTTACCGACAACCCGGGTGAGACTGCACGTTTCTCCGCACGAGGAGCTCTGCAAAACACCGTGTTAAAGTAACCCAAGCTGCTGCCCCTCAGGATACGGCCCTTTCAGCTTCTCCCAACTTTGCACCACCAAAGCCTATGAAACATTATTTTATATTAGTTTTTAAGTTATTCTGGATTCACTGCTTCTCCAGAAAATCACTGCAAAAAAGCTGATTTCAGGGACTGATGTGTGGAGTCTTTTCAGGTTCGGTGCTGGCGCTCCTTGGTCTGAGACACAGCGGTTTGTTTGAAAGAGTCGGGGCCGTTTCATCACTCCAAAGGTCAAATTAAACCAGGAGGGTCAGAGTTCAAAATTACCGAACAACTCTGATCATCTCTTTTGGCAGCCGGCTCTCCAAGACCTTTCCTTAGTAAAGCAGAAGGGAAGCTTTCTCACCCGCATCCCTCTCTCCGGCACCCTCCCACCCCCCCTTGTCACTGACCTCCTCCAGTTTGGTACGGGGTTTGCAGAGTTTCCAGATCTACGCACTGGGCCCCCAGGGAGATCATAAGGATCAAACCCACATCTGTCTGAGCCTCAGAAATTCAAAAACAGCTCCTTCGGCTCCCCAGACTCTAATTAGGTGGCATCTTCCAAACGTTTCCCAGAGTAAGCGCAAAAGGTATAAAATGCTGTACGTTTTGGTGACAGGAGGTTTTGTTTATTGGTGTGAATTAACCTCCGACAAACTTGGAAAACTTCACTGGATATCTTAACAAAATAAAGAGGAGTTCAAATGAGACTAAAGGAAACCATGAGAAAATCTGGAGTTTACTCCTGAAGACAGAGCGTCCGCCACCACCGAGCTGGGAAGGGTCAGCACGGGCTGGGGCGCAGGCAGGGCTGGGTGCGGAAGGGAAAATGGCTCACTTCTCAAACTCTGGCAGTTTAATTTCTCCCACCTTAAAAGAACAGAGCATTGAAGACCAACCAGCAGTATGGAGACGGGACCGAAACTCTCTGAGGACAAGAGCAAACTTTCCCTGGTCCAGAGCACCAACGCAGACGCAAAGGGCTGCAGAGATGCAGCAACCTGGTTTCATTTGGCCAAAAGTAACCGAGAGAAACACCAACTCTCCCCCGGCGCTTCCACAGGACCCTTGGGGGCACGACAGCGCACACCTACGGGCACAGGCGTCCCCGCCACCCGCGCCCGCACGGCTCATTAACTGCTTCATCTGGAAATCACGAAGCAGCGTGCGAAAGCAGCGAAGCTCAAAGAGAACCGGAGAACAAGTCAGAGGGACTCACCTTGTCCTACCGTGCAAACAGCCAAAATAAAAAATATACCTAATACTCCTGAGAAGTCACCTTTCTGCCGGTTCCTGTTTCAGACGGACTCTGTCACTCGACGACCCACCACCTCCAAATCAGGAGATGCACTTAAAAAGCCACCCGATTTTAAATCTAATACAGTTGAGGATTTTAGTAGCCTGCTGACACTATACCCTCTCAGTTCCGTATTTTGAGGCTGTTTTCCACAACATGTTTTAAAAATGAAAATGAACAGTCTTGTGTAAATCACAAGACTCCAGAAACTGGAGTATTCAGAAGAAAAAAAATATCACTGAACAGCCTGAAATTTTTGATAAATTGTGAAATTTGGCAGCACCCATCTGACAATGTTTATTCCCTCCCCCCCGAAGTTGTACTATGCTGAACATTAGATCAAAACAGTTTTCTTTGGCAGACACAGGTTCTGCTCTGCATTCCCCTTCTCCCTGACACACCATATGGACCATTCTTAATGAAATATATTTAGAGAGGGATACTAAACTAGCTCAGCACTGGGGTAAGCACTGCTTCTCTGGAAGACAGACTAAAAAACATCACTCATTTTTGAACTACCATTTTTGATTTAAAAGTCCTTAAAAGTGCAGTCAGTAAGCTCAGATTAAAATACCAAATAAGCTTTAGTGACATAAAACACACATATAGATACATAAAGCAACATTACTGCTATTTTTACAAAATGCCTTTAAGTAGCATGCTATAAAAAGAGCCCAGTGAAATGAGAAAAACTGGCTTGGACGGTTTCAATACAGAAGAGATAACAAGACAAGCAGAAATTTATTAAAAAGTGAGAGGTGTTTTTTTTTCTGCAAGATAGGAAGGTTATTTCCAAGATTTCTAATATGCTCAGAACACAGGTACAATGCGAACGTATACCGAGCTCCAGAGGACAGCTGCACAGTTACAGACGGGTTAGCCGGGGAGCTAACTGACGGATCGCTTCCTCGTGGATGGTCAGTCACCTGCAGGTGCCCATGGCAAGCACAGACCCTGCCCGGCTGTGGCCCCCATGACATGGAGCCCCGGCAGCACTCGGGCAGCAGCAGCAAAGCCCGACGTGCTGGCAGAGACAACCTCCCCGTGGGATGCCCCGAGTCCCACAGGACCCCAGAGCACGCTGGGGCTCCCGATGAAAGGATACCAGCCACGGTGCTGGACCACTCCTCAGCACCACCCCACAAATGCCAACCAACCCAGACTCCAGTCATGGGGGCAGCGCTGAGCCCCGCTTCCCAGGCAGCAGCGTGGGGGCTCCGATGGGAACAGGGGCCAAAGCCAGGGTGGCTCGGCACAGCCTCCCTCCAACCTGCAAGCTGGAGGGGCCACGTCTGCCTCCGGGAAGGCACTGGGCACCCAAACACAAAAGGCTGAAGGAGAGTCTTTTTTCAGAATGACCAAATTACCCGCCCACGAGCCCACCAACTCCCTTGGGATTTCTATCGACTTAAAGGAAATCTGCCAGTAATCCAATCAGCAGCAACAGGGCAGGAGCCTTTGCAGCACAACAAACCTTTTAAGGAGCAAAGTGCTTTTATTTTGGGGAAAAGATCTATGTTGAGTTGCTTTTAGTTTTGCATTTCCTCTCCTCCTCTTTTTCCCTCCTTCTCGAGCAAGAGGCAGGATGGACAGGCATTATCTAAAAAAAATCTTGCAGCGTAATGTCAAGATCGATATGTTGACCTAACAAGTAATGCCAGCTTTAGTAGTGTCTTAATGATGTGATCATTATCTTCTTACCTGAAGTGCCGCAGCAGTTAGCACGTGTGCCAGCAGGAAGACTTAAGACTATTCAGTGCAAAAGACCACAAAGGGTTCCCCATATGCACACAGATATCCTCTGCATTTGGTGTCTTGGGGGAAAAAAATTAGCTACCCATGCTGCCGAACATTCACAGTGGGCCCAATTAACCAAGCACAGCAGAAAAGACACCACTGTTGTGGAACAGTTGTTTCCCTCCGGGTAATGCACCCTTACCGGCTTCTGGTCATTTGTACCAAAGTCTCCCAGATTTGCTTCGGCGCACTCAGAGATGGCTGGAACCTGTACGGCGTGCGGAGGCAGCAGGGGAAGGGACGATGCCAGTCTGGAGTCCCCTCTCTCTGACTGAATATACCTGGAATTTTATGACTCTGGTGGATTCTCTCTGTCCTACATCCCTTCTGTCTGGGAAACACTCAGTATCTTTGTTAAGACACAAGCAGACTATAACACTTGTCTGGCCTGGCTGTTGTAACCAAGATAGCTCAAAAGACTCAGACTTTCCAAAAACATTGGTTTTGCAATGAAACAGGGTCTCAGTCACATTTTAAAGTTTTTTACTTTGTCCTCACAAAGATTACAGACCAGTTTTGTACCTGCCCTTTCCACCCACCCGCTCCAGGTGCCAGCCCTCCCCAGGGTGGCACAGCATCACCGTCCACAGGATAGAGCAAGACCAGCCTGAGCGTGTCGGAAATGCCCAAGGAGGGAAGGTGCAAGTGTCCAACAACACAAGAATTAAATGGAGAACCCTGAGAACAGACCCTTGCAGCTCTGCGAAAAGCCAACAGACCACAGAGCGATCCCCTGAGCACTGGAGCATCCTCCTGTGGGAAACGCCTCCAGCAACAGCTGTGAGACACAAACCAAAAGATACGACCAACGTTAGAAGAGATCCCTTCCTATCACCACCCTACAAACCCCCACCGGTCCTGCTGTTTTGCCTGCAAGTTTAATGTGCTCGAAAGGCTAACATTTGTATCCGACACTTGAGCATCCATCCCACCCTCCGAAGGAGCAAGCCATTGCCACCAGCACTGCCCGACACAAGGAGGGTAATAAAGCAAGAGAGGCAAACATCTACGCGTTAACAGGAACGCAGCATTTTTTCTGCCCATTAATAGATTATTCCAAAACACCCCCAAACCCAAGAGAAAACAGTGCCCCCTTCTTGAACACAGTAGCTGGGAGAAAATCCATTTTCCACAAGTAGCTTTTGCTGGCCACCAGAACTAGCAGAGAGCAGTAACACATAAGCATGAAAGCAGCCCCAAAAGTTAGCGCTCAGACTGTTGTGATTTGTCTGTCTCCAGAGACAGACCGAGAAGAGATGCCACTAAGACAATGCATACTTAAACAGACTTCAAGACTGAAATGTGTGATTTTTGGTCTAATTCCAAAGAACGTTAGCTAGTGTGAAACATCTCTTTCAGTTGTCTGCCTTGGATCTCCCTGGACAACGCTAGATAAAGAGGCAATTTATCATTCAGCTGAAGGTTGTGTGCAATGCGTTATCTGTCTTCCACAAAGATCCGCGCGTTTTGTGCGAGCCCCATGTTTTGTAGACTGACCTCCCTCCTCCATTTTGAGATACCATAGCAACATGAAATTAGCACGCACAGAACTGTTAAATGAATAATTTACTGATTTCATAAGAACCTGTCTTGCAATTTATAGTTCTATTACCTTTTATATCCATGTCTTAACTCCTTTTGTAAAAAGGCTGCAATCAAGCTAAATAACATTTGAAAATCTAATAAGCACAGGCGGACTCCCCGCTCGGGGGCGAGGGGTGTGCAGCCTGATTCACCGGTTCCCGTGTTCACGGCGGGTCGGTCCCCCCGGTGCCCCCCGCTGCCGGTAAGAGGAGCGTGGGGAGGTGGTGGAGGGGAGCGCTGCCCCTTCCCTCCCTTGCAGGGAGACGCTTTTCCCTGCCCGGCCCTTCAGGCCCAATCAAGGAAGCACCAAGCAGCATCCAGAAGTATCTCCCACTTCAACCTACCAATTGTCATTTTCCAACCTGCAGCCAGCGAAGGGCAACGCAGGCGGCGAGGGCACGTACGGCTGCAGTGACAACTGGCGTATAAAATATATCTGGAAAGGCTTCTCCAACACTATCAGAGATGCTCTTCTAGTGACTCAACCACATCTTGTCACTCATAGTCAATTTAAAAGATATTTATAAAGACGGTACGACGAGAGATTTATTTTCAGACTTATTTATTTGGGCGGAATAGGTTAGATTATTTTTGTTATATGCTCTTCAGCAGAACGGATATCTCCATTCGATATACATTACAGCCACAGATGAGCCCGAGAGATGCTGCGGGGTGCAACTTTCCAGCCTTTCACGCCGCAGAGAGGCATCGGTTTAAAGAACTAGATTCAGCATCCCCCTGAGATGCCGCTAACCAAACATGCCCAGAGAGTAGGACAGCTTTCCTTTGATTGCTTTGTTTTTCAGCTTCTATTCCTACTGGAAAGCTACTCTCGGGGTTTAAAAATTAAGAACGCTGCGGCTATTAAAAACAGCGTTTCTGAAGGAGGTGGAGATTTTCAAAGGGCGATGCAGATAACTTCCCACGAGGAGGGGCGAGTATGAAGCCCAGAAAGGACAGGGGGAGACCAACACACCCGCCGCAGAGCCTGGCCCACCTGCACCTCCTTAACCGTGTCCCAAGTGCCCGGTACCCGACAGCATAGGGTGGCCAAAGCAGGGCCCTCCCTACGGCACGGCTCAGGATGGCACCGCCTGGCCATAAACACCAGCTCCCCTGAGCCCGCAGCCATCTAACAGGCAAAGCACTTGGAGATTAAATTTTAAAAAAAGATGAAAGAAAGGGATAGCACGATATTACTTACTTGGTATTTATGATCTGAAATGAAAACAGTGAGGAAATTTTCTTTTATTATACAGGAGCCCTGGGCTTTTCAGTGCGAGACGAAGCAAACAGGGCAAGAACCGGCGGCTGCAATCCCCGGCCTCCCTCGGCTGCCTCGTGCCGGGGGATGCTCACAAGTGCTCGGCAGGGCAAACCAAGAGACTCCAGCTCACAGGAGAAGGGTTTAGCGGGAAAGATTTACCTCAGTGTGCAATATGTGAAAGACTAAAAGCTGGCTCATACAGAAACGCTGGCCAAACAATGCTGCTCTCTGCCAGGGCCCTTCATTTTCTGCTCAACAGTGTAAATTACTCACCCGCCATGGAGAAAAGAAAGAGGCCGGAGGCAGGGACTGAGAAAACAGCCCAGAAAAATATGAGAGACCAAATGATAAAAACTAGGGGGGGAAAAATCAAAATGGTGACCTGAGACAGTGAAGTCTTCTTGCAGACATCTTTACAACTAAGATGAAACCAACAGGCAAACCTTTCGCATCCGCGTCTGAACACAGGTGTAACTAGTGGCAAGGAGGGAAAAAGCGAAGACTTTGGCATTTCCTGCGTGACTTGGAGATGGGATTTTCAAAGAAGCCTCAGACAGGAAGGTGTCCAGCTCCCTGCAGAGCTGCAAGTGAACAAAGTGGGTATAAAACAGCCACAAATAAATTTAGGGGATAAATTTGGTGAGCTTCTAGCCATCATAGCAGCAAGGTACCAAACACGAGGGTAAGACCAGCCAAGACCTTGCAGGACACTACTGCAGGAGTTTCGCAGGATGAGGCTGCCTGAGACGACAGGAAACTTAGCTCTGAAGCCCCTTCCAGCGTGGTGCTTCCAAAAGCCCAGCCTAAACCACTGTGGCCCAAGGGACCACGGGGGATTATGTGGTAACTACATCGACATGAGGAGGGTTGGCCATTAAATATAATTACTTCTTTTTCAGCACCTTCAGAACATACAGACACCCCCCATAAAAGCACTACACATAAACGGAGATGTATGCGTAATAATTAAGCAACAGCCAAAACCACAACTGCTCTGAGCTGTACTGAATGCACCTGCCTTGTTGGTTTTACTAATATAGTCAGGACTAAAAGGCAAAACGTGTCAGATTCCAAGAACACAGAAAGAGGAAGAAAAACAGTTCTGTTTAAAATCTCTACTTCCTTTCACTGTTTATTGTTCCCCATCTCTGTTGCTGTCTCAAGCACAGCTGGACAATAGCAAACAAAGGCTTGTTAAACCCTGCTCTTAGCGTTTTATTCCCCAAATACCCATCACCTACAAGAGAGCAAAGATAAAAGTGAGGCGTTTGACCTGACCACACTCACAATGCAACCACTTCCCCACCTTCGGAACAACATAAAAAGGATGTCAGGAGAGCAGATGGATTGGAAGGGAATTTGGAAAACAACAATAACAACAACAAAATGAAACCCAAGACCTAAAAGCTGTCTCCATCCAAATAAAGCTCCTCGCTCCATTCCGATCCCCCCGGATTGCGTGGCGGGCATCACAGCGCTCTTGCTGGCATCGGGAGCCAGGGCTCAGGCTGTCAGACACCCCACTGCCGGCAAAAAACACAGGCGAAGGCATCCAGTGGTGTAATGGGACCAGAGCATTCGCCATAGACGCTTCTGAGCACTTCACGAGCATGAACCACGTTACCCCACGCTCCTGCAATGCTGGCAGCTGGCACTGATGTTGTTCGGCCGGGAGACTGGCACTGGAACGCTCAGTGCTCCCTCCACCCCAGCCCGGCCCTCCCAGCCCCCGATCCCCCAACACCGCCCACTGCCCAGAAAGGTCCACGGTTATTCAGGACAGAAGCAGTTCCTTTAGGAAAGGTTTCACATCTTCTTAAGACCATAAAATAAAACAGACCTTAGCTGAATTACTTTTCTAAGAAAATAGCACAGGAATAACAAACGGTACCCACTCCCGCTGTTTAGCTTAAATCTGAATTAACGGTTTGCTCTCAGCACAGGACACACCGATGGTGTATCACCCAGAGGAGCCCCACATCAACGAGCCTGGAGCCCACCGAGCACTGCCATCATAACACAACCATCGAGAGCTTTCATAAAATCACCTCCCTTCAGGTTTTTCAAGAAAAATTCTGAACCACTGCTATTAAACCACCTGCCTCCTTTAAAAAGGGGTATTTTTTGCTGGTGCCTTCAGTGAGTGTTTAATACAGCTCTCACCAGCAGACAGCAGGAGCAGAAAGCGTGGTGGCTCGGTGGCCAGGACTAAGGTGCTGCTCCCTGCCAAGCCTTCCCCACGACCTGCCCCGCAGAGCACCCATCTGGCACGGGGACGTCCCGGGAGGGCAGCAACGCCTGGGACACACACTCAAGCCGTGAGCGTGGCAGCAGAGAGGGCTTAGGTCAAACCCTTCATTGTTCTGCCAGGAAGTTCTAATTCTGTGCTATAAAGCAGCAGAAGCTGAACTCACAGTGGGTGCCCCTTCCCCCCGAATCGATAAGCGGCGGCAGACACCCGCTCCGGAAGAGTCGCTGCAGCTCTTCGGCTGTTAAAAGGTTGCTGGGCACTTCAATGGAACCAAAAGGACAGACCTCTGCCGTTACCAGCTAACCGAAAGGTTAAGACATGCTGGTGCATTGTTTGCAGCAAACGGCCAACTGTTCGGGTTTTATAGCTTCTTCCAGGAGCTGCTAACTGCCAGCCTTCGCTCGGCTTAGTGCCGCACTGGAGGACACGCGTAGGGACACGGGGTAGGCTAGCACCATACTGCACATGAAAACACGCGACGCTTGCAAAGGGCCAGGCAGGCTGCAGAAGGGGCTGCCTGCGAGACCTGCGCGGTGCCAATTACCAAACACCAGCCCATGCTGACAGCACTGCTCTAATTAGGCTCCTGTAGCCTGGCTTGCAGCACGCCCTGCATTCCACCAACCAAGCTGGAAAAGAAATCCCTGGGAAAATGGAGAAGTCTCAGCAATTATTCTGAAAAGTACCAGCGCGTGCATTCACCGTGGCAGAAAGCAGACTGCCATGGCGTGGCCACTTAACCACAGCCCCTCTTCACCTTCCCGGTGCTCTCCTCCATGTCCCCGCTCGACGCTGCCACCAGCACGCTCGGCCGTTCCTCTCCAGCATCCTTGGCTTTTCCCTCCTACGCAACAGTGGCAATGCTGGTCCTGACCTGTAAAGAATAACAGCACTCCCCTCTCTTCTTGGGCTTTTACTACATCATCAGCGCAACAAAAGGCATTAGAACAAAAGGTTAAATTAACAACTTGGCGGAGAAGACCGCCTCGGTTTCTGATGGGTTTTAGCCAGCATTTACACCGAACGCTTCAGGCTGAGCAAACCTTGTGCGATCGCCCACAGGCCGAGGCTGGTACTTGCACCGTCAGCCCCGACAGCGCTGTGCCGCCCGCAGAGCTTGCCCAGGGCACGCTCTCCTCTCCGGGGAGGAGGACAGGACAGCCCACCTCACGGTCTCCTTCTGCCCCTCCGAGAGCTTGGTCCATGCCTGGAGTGGGAACCTCCTATGGCTGCAGCTCAAGGCTTCTTCTGAGCGTTCTTTTCTCTTAATAAACAAATAGAATTTTAAAAAGGGTTTCCAGCTTAATTACTTGTACATTTGATCACGGCCTATTTTCAAAGCAGAGGCACACAGCAAACCACACGTTAAAAGACGACGTGTTTCTGAGCAGCAGAGCAGAAGCTCTGTGCAGAGCACCCACGGACCTGCCGGGCTGCGCAGCCACCAGCAGTCACTTGCACCTGGAAGAAGGTACGCACCGCTGGAAAATCCAGGGCTGCCTGTGCGCGTCCTCTGCCGTGCAAACACCACACCTACCCTTCCTCAGCACCCACTGAACCGTGCCACTGTCTGCAGCATGGCACCGTATCGGCTCTCCAACCAGGAGGAAGAACCCCAGAAAACACTCAGGAAGTAGAAAATTATTTTAATGAAATATACTCCAGCAATAGTCCAAACCACTATGTTATACAAGAGATATACAGCAGAATTTAAAGGAGTTACTGTGAATTACTGCATGGATTTAAAAAAAAAAAAATAAATTACATAATGGAATTCTTTCATTTGAGAAGCTTCTTTGCAAAAATCAATTTCTTGCTGCTTTGATTCAATTCAAGATGCTCCAGAACATCCACACAGTGATCAAAACAAGATCTGGGGTTTTATAATCCTCAGCGATGCAGGGGACGGGGCAAGAGAAAGGCACGCCACAGGCCTGGGCTGTATTTGATATGGAGCACGTTACAGTCTGGGTCATTACGTCCTTGCTGCTCCATGGAGCACCCACCTGCCGAAGCCGGCCAGCTCACCCGGCCCCTGAACGCAGGCATTAAATCTGCCATCTCCAGCCCAGAAAGGAGAGCTCTGCTAAGAACTCTATTTCTTGCAGGGATAGCATCAGAGATGGAGAAGTGTACTCATTAGATGCTTTTCTCATGCCAACGAAGTCACTTGCTGCGCTATGGAATGGCTGAAAAGAGGATGCAAATCACAGTATATAGCTCTGTACCTTTCCGAGTGGCAAACAATTCCAGCTTGTTTGACAACTCTTCCTTAAGATGAAGCTAAACTGCCCTTTTGTGCCAATTAAAGACTCACCAGAACAGAGTCTGAACCTCCACTATTGTTTAATAAAAAAGGGGAGAAACAATTTTGCTTCCCTTTAAAAAAAAAAAAATAAACATCTTGCTGAGGATTCTCCTGACAGGATGTTTTTTAGTTTATTAATACTCTCAAACAATAACCATGATAAAAGACAGTTGCTTCTCTAGGCAGTTCAGAAAATGATCCTCCTTTCAAGGGCCCAAAATTCACACTGTAAACATCTCCTAACAAACAAGGTTTTCCAAAAACAGCATTGCCACCAGGCGAGGTGCTAATATACTGGAAATCAAAGCAAGACAAAGCAACCTACGCAGCCCAATTCTTCCAACCATTTAATGGAAGAAAAAATCTCCCAGAAGTGAGGTGGGAGGTTTGTGTGGGGGTTTGGGTTTTTAATTATTGTTCCTTTTGACACAGCTCTGTTTAAGATGCCGTATCAAAAGCCCGGCAGATTTGAAACTATGACAAAATCATACCCAGAACAACCCTGGAAGAAAACAAACCAAACCAAAACCACAACCCAAGACCCAGATCATCACAGCCTCTTTCTATACCACCAGAAGCGGATGCATCGCAGCGCTGCCTCCACACAGGGGTTCTCAGATGAAGCAAATTTAAGTGTCTTTGACGCACTGAAATAGAGTATGCCTTGTCATGAGCACAGCTGATGATGCTGATAGTGGGTTTTTTCTGCCGCTTTATATGAGGTTATTTCCATTCCTTTTATTTTTTTAAATTGTTTCATTATGTTTGTCTAAAACATGTTCATGGCTTTGGAAAAACAAAAGCAAGAACAAAAACAAATCAAAACCCTCAATATGTTGTTCTAGAATTTAAAAAAAAAAAAAGGGGTGGAGGGGGGGAGCTGGCGGAGGTGGGGAGGAGAAAAGCATCAGAAAGAAGCTGTCCAGCACGGAGCTTTTGGCAGATCTGCAATTCGGGAATCAGGAGATGCTCCTCCACCCACCCCCGGACACCCCAGCCCCTCTCCAGGGCCCTCACACAAGTGCTGCAAGGGGACAGATTTGGGCTGGTCTCCTCCCCTGGAGCACCTGCTTACTTCAAGATCAGTAAGGGCAGAAAACAACATCTGGTGGATTAAATAAGGGCTCCTGCAGTTCTTCGGCCTTCTCTGGTACAAGATTCTGTTCAGCAAAAGCAGTGATTGCAGGCACGGCCTGGTTATGCCAAGGGAGAAGCATGAAAGGGAAACTGGAGCGAGCTCTCCCCATGCCCAAGGGGAGGGGGGAAGAGGAAAACAGGTTTGCGTGAGAACCCATGAGATTCCGGTTTGATCTGCGCTCCCCTGGGCTAAGACAGTTGAAGNCCCCGCCCCACGGCCCCAGCCCCACGGCCACGTTCTGTGCCTGCAATAGCAGCTGGGCTGGGAGCCTTGGCTGGCCCCCGGCTCAGGGCAAACCCAGAGCGTGGTTTGGAATGTCTGAACGTGCATGCTTACCCATATCTATTTTATATATGTATACATAAATATATAAACATATAAGTATTATTCTCCTTTAAAGAAAATAATTCCCACCAGCCTACAGACAAAAGTGCCCCATCTCAGGGAATGTTTGCTTTTATTTTTTTTGCTGCCAATGAATTTTGCTTATGGCAATGGTTTAAAGCTGGACCTATTCCATACAGAAGCTAACCAGAAGCATTTGTTTCTCAAATAAAAGCCTCAATTGGGAACAGGCTATATATAAAATATCTTTAAAAGAAGGAGGAGAAAAAGAAAAAAAAAAAAAAAACACTTTTTAAATAATGAAAAANGAGAAGCATGAAAGGGAAACTGGAGCGAGCTCTCCCCATGCCCAAGGGGAGGGGGGAAGAGGAAAACAGGTTTGCGTGAGAACCCATGAGATTCCGGTTTGATCTGCGCTCCCCTGGGCTAAGACAGTTGAAGAAACAAACAAACCAACCAACCCACCAGCCCACATCACCAAAAAACTAACAAAAACCGATTCCTCAAACCACGCAGTCCCTCGAAGCTCGTTGGCTCTGCAGCTTCCCTCATCAAACCACACCAGCACCGGCGGGGCCTCTGCAGCCACGGCAGCTCTCGGCCGGCTACCGCAGAGAGCGGCATTCCTCCCCCTCCGCAACTGCAAACCACGCTTACCAAAAACACATTTTCTCGTTTCCAAACAAAGGTCCTTCCCCAGTTCCCTGCGGCCAGCTGGGCTTTACACAACCTCCCCACTCCGGTGCCCTGTGCAC